>JAMPIV010007171.1:0-38088 GCA_024509875.1 Oreohelix idahoensis
ATTTTTACATTATAACACATTACTACTCAAAACAAAGATGAAATTCTCACACGAGCCTTGCAATATCATTTCATGATCTGACGCAATGATCTGCCAGAGAGACACAATAATGTTTACCTAACAGAATTCCATGAAATGAAGTTACTTCTAAATATAACGCCTACGGGAAAAACAATAACTAACAAAACATTGATAATTTTAAGTACTGTATTCAGCAGATTATAGCCAAAAAAAAAAAAAAAAAAAAAAAGGCACGTCTTTAGTTAAAATTCGCGCCAGCGCGATTAAAAATGGAAAACTGCAAATCTGAGCAAAATAAAAACTTGCCGACAGCAGCATAGATTTTCCACTTATGAATACATTACAGTGAACAGTGACTGAATACAGTACGTCGAAACAGTGACTGATTACAGCCGATGAAACTGACTGAATACAGCCTGTGAAACAGTGACTGATTACAAGCCGTGAAACTGACTGAATACAGCCACGAAACAGTGACTGAATACAGCCGTGAAACAGTGACTGATTACACTAGTCAACAAATTTTCAAAAGTTTTTTGTACCAGAAATTAAATGTACCATTTCTTATTGATTTTGACATGCTGATTTCAAATATCATAATGAAATTCACCAATTGGCTCTGGTTTTTTTTTTAAATGATGAATTTACATTACAGTAATACAAATAATGTATGCTTGTTTACTTCTCTGGGCTGAACAGCTAGTCTTTCTACTTTAGCATTATAAAAATTGTGGTTACATACTCAATTAATTGATATTTTAATATAAAATGATAGATAAAATAAAACATTATTTAAAGTTCACATATCATGCTTTAAAAAGGCACATTTGAACCCATTCTGTCATTATTCAGTCGCTGTTCGAGCTCTCTTTGCTTGCTTCTTGTAGTCAATCGATGAGGTGTCTCTTGTCACAGTCCAACAGTAATCAACAAGCATTGAAGGGCTCCAATTGCCTTGATACCTTGTCTCCATAGCAGCAATGTCCTGGTGAAATCGTTCACCATGCTCATCACTGACCGCTCCACAGTTTGACGTAAAGAAATCCAGATGAGAATCCAGAAATGAATTTTCAAAGACATGTTGCAGCCAAGACTCTTATACTTCAGAAGGAGATTTTCTACAATTTCATTGTAATTATCAGATCTGTTGTTTCCAAGAAAATTGTCCACCACTGACTTAAATGCTAGCCATGCTGCTTTTTTCCTTGCCATGCAACACGCAAAGAAACTCGTCATCATGAAGAAGTTTTCGAATTTGCGGACCAACAAATACTCCCTCTCTTATTTTAGCTTCACTCAGTCTTGGAAATTTTCTGATGAGGGATTTGAAAGCCTCATCTGTTTTCTCCATTGCCTTGACAAAGTTTTTTCATGAGACCCAGCTTAATGTGCAAGGGTGGCAACAAAATCTTGCTGGTGTCGACAACTGCTGGGTTCTCAACGTTCTTACTGCCAGGCTGCAATGACTGCCTGATTGGCCAATGTCTTCTGATGTAATGGTCACTTCGTGCACGGCTATCCCACTCACAGAGAAAGCAACAGTACTTGGTGTATCCACCCTGTAGTCCAAGCAAAAGAGCGACCACTTTTAAGTCACCGCAAAGTGACCAATGATGATGATCGTAGTTTATACACTTCAAAAGCTGCTTAATGTTTTCATAAGTTTCTTTCATATGAACTGCGTGACCAACTGGAATTGACGGTAACACATTACCATTATTCAACAAAAACAGCTTTAAGACTTGTCTTGGATGAATCAATGAAAAGCCTCCACTCTTCCGGTATGTAATTGATGTTGAGGGCTGCCATTAAACCAGAAATGTTGTGGCACGCAGAAAGGTCACCCTCTTTGAAAAAGAATGTAATAAGCGGCTTCTGGCGGTTCCTATACACAGAAATTGTAACATCTTCTGCCAGGAGATTCCACTGTTGCAATCTGGAACCCAAAAGCTCCGCCTTGTTCTTCGGTAAATTCAGATCTCTTACAAGATCATTCAGTTCACCTTGGGTTATTAAGTGTGGTTTAGTGGATGTAGTTTGCTCAAAATCTGTGTCACTTGAGGTTGATGGTTCAGGACCACCAATGTCCTCTTCATCAGTGGAAGCAGCTGAAAAGGATTCTGGCACTTTGGGAACTGGTAGGTCATCGCCATGTGGTACCGGAAGTATTGCAGAGGGGATGTTTGGATATTCCAGAGTCCATTTTTTCTTCTTTGATATGCCTTTCCCAATTGGAGGGACCATGCAAAAGTAACAGTTGTTGAGATGATCAGTGGGCTCTCTCCAAATCATTGGGACTGCAAAAGGCATAGCTTGCCTTTTGCCAGTCAACCACAGTTTAAGATGTGCTGCACATGTATTGCAGCATATGTGTGGCGCCCAGCTCTTATCTTGATCTCCTATTCTGCAGCCAAAATACAAACTGTACGCCTTCTGGCATTTCTAACTACGATACTTTTGATAAGGACAAATGCACTAACTAATGGCAAAATTTTATCAGAGATAAGATATTTATACACAAAGGTGATGTAATCATAGTTAGGATTGCATCATCAACTTCTAGTTACATTTTTATTGGTCATTAGAAAAAAATTATGCAATCGCCCACAACAGTTGCGTCATATATATATAAATTTACCGTAATTAAATAAACTAGTAGCATATATCTTGAAAACTAGAGCCAATCAACATTTTTTAATGTCATTTTTGTTTTCAGCACACCAAAAATTAGTTAAGATCAGCTATTTTCATTTCTGGTACATTTTGGTTATTGACTAGTGTTACAGCCGTGAAACAGTGACTGATTTACAGCCGTGAAACAGTGACTGAATACAGCCGTGAAACCAGTGAGTGAATACAGCCGTTTGAAACTGAATGAATACAGCCGTGAAACAGTGACTGAATACAAGCCCGTTGAGACAGTGAGTGGATACAGCCGTGAAACTGAATGAATAAAGCCGTGAAACAGGAGCTAAATACAGCCGTGAAAATGATTGAATACAGCCGTGAAACAGTGACTAAATACAGCCATGAACAGTGACTGAATAAGGCCGTGAAACAGTGACTTGAATACAGCCATGAAAGCAGTGACCTAATACAGCCGTGAAACAGTGACTGAATACAGCCGTGAAACAGTGACCTGAATTCGCCGGAAACGGTTGACTGATTACAGCCGTGTGAAACAGTGACTGATTACAGCCGTGAAACAGTGAACTGAATACAGCCGTGAAACAGTAAACTGAATACAGTCGCGAAACAGTGACTGAAATACAGTCGTGATACAGTGACTGAATACAGCCGGAAACAGCGACTGAATACAGACGTGAACAGTGACTGAATACAGTCGAAAACAGAGGCTGAATACAAGTCGTGAAACAGTAACTGATTACAGCCGTGAAACAGTGACTGAATACAGCCGTGAAACAGTGACTAAATACAGCCATGAAACTGAATGAATAAAGCCGTGAAACAGTGGCTAAATACAGCAGTGAAAATGATTGAATTCAGTCGTGAAATAATGACTGAATAGAGTCTAGAAAACAGTGACTGAAATGCAGTCAAGAAACAATGACTGAATACAGTCGTGAAACAGTGACTGAATACACTCGTGAAACAGTGACTGAAATGCAGCTGTGAAACATTGACTAACAGCGTGTGAGTTCTATAAAAAATGTGATGCTGACATTTTGAAGGGAAAGAGATAACATTGCGATCTTCAGCTTTTGGAAACAAATCAAACACACCCCCCACCCCCTTCTCTCAGTGTTTTAATATTCTTGCCTACAAATTTTATTAATCATCATTTCTGTACCGTCCTTAATCATTTACCTCTACGCAATTTTATATAAGCGCGTCCCTATTTCCGAGGACAACAGAACAATTCCAGGACGTTAGCTGGCCATGATACTTAACGTCTATGTGTGGCGCCCATTTGTTGCATTTTATTTCGGTATGATGACTAAACTAAACAATACTGGAACATTTATGCTCTCAAGCGAGCGCCTACATTTGGAGATAGCTCCTAAATCACATAGAAAATCAGCAGTGTACACTCAGCTCTATGTTATTCCTCTTCTCTGTGGAGCTTTCCTAATCTCGTATTTTTTTCCCTTTGCTGAACAAAGGTTACCGTCCGTTTGCTGAGCATGTTCTACCACTTATCTGAAGACAGATAATGCGACAAACATGACAAGTTTTATCATCACTGTGACCACAGAAACACTTAAATAATTAAGCTTGAATGAGCGACAAATTGTGAAAAGAGGACTGTACTTATAGAAAGGGCAGGGTTTCTTAACCTTTGAGGTCCGTGAATGGATTCTTGGGGTCCGTGTAGATAACCTAAAATTTAAAATGTGAAATTTTAAATTATGCTTTTATGTGCATTTTTTTGTCCTCAACAAGGGGCTTATAGCCTTCACAAGACAATCAAAGGGGTCCCATTGCCTACACTAGACAATCAAAGGGGTCCATAGCCTTCATTGGTTCACCAACTGCTGACGCTCAGTGACAGTGGATCAAAGTCAAGTCAAGCCTTCATTGGACAATCAAAGGGGTTTACAGCCTTCAGTTGACAATCAAAGGGGTTTACAGCCTTCAGTGGACAATCAAAGGGGTTTACAGCCTTCAGTGGACAATCAAAGGGGTTCACGTCACACACAAAAAAAAGAAACCACGAGAAAGGGATCCCGTGCAAATTTGGACAGGAAAAATATGGAGCCAGAATTAAGGGAGGGGCAGGGATTTACAGGGACAGAAAGGCAGGTAGAAGAGAGAGAGAGAGGTAAATAAGAGAGAGAGGTAAAGAGAGGGGAAGAAGACAAAGCGAGAGAGAGGTAAAGAGGGGGAAAGAAGACAGAGAGAGAGAGGGAAAAGACGAAGAGAGATACAGACAGAGAAGAAAGAAGATGTAGCGAAGACGAGAGGGACGAGGAAAAAAGAGAAATGGATAGTGCGGAGAAAAAAAAAAGGGGGGGGGGGGAAAGAGTACACCCAGAACGGCAGGTGATAAAGACAAGATAAGATAGGAAGATCCAGAGAGTGGGTTAAGAAGGTGAAGAATGGCTAAAGAGACTTAGAGGGAGATAGCAGGTATATAGATACAGGTGGGCAGGCAGAAACAGGGACAGGTATTGAGAGAAGAAGACAGGTAGGTAGATATTAGTGACCTGGACCATTATTATCATCATTTCAAGGTACTTTGGTGTGAGATATGGACAGCTAACGGCACAGACAGGCGGATAGGGTAACACACAAAAAAGAGCTGGGAACACAAAAAAAGAGAGAATACCAGACAAAAAGAGAGAATACCAGACAAAAAGAGAGAAAAACAGACCAAAAAAAACAAAACAAAAAAAACAAAGAGCCTGGGACAAACAAAAACAGGGTAGGCACTACAGTATCAAAGAGGGGAGCGATGTGTCGGCAGAAATAAAAATATCGACCGATTCCATCAGCTAAGTAGACATTTAAAAACAGCAATGTAATATCAAACGGATCTACAAGATACCAAAAACATTGCAGATAACCATTTAATTAAGAATTATACACCAAACTAAGCTAAGCTAAAATAATTCATTAACATTAAGAAAAGGTGACTTTTTTGAAGTAAAACTGAATCGCACTAAGCACTCAGCCTAAATCCAAATAATTTCTTAAAAATTATAAGAACCTGATTTCAAAGTCTTATTTCTGAAGTCATTAATCGGAACCACTACGGCTACTTTCTAGAACAATCTAGAGTAGTTATAACACACAGTAATTTAACAATTAAGGCAAATATGGTTCGTGCATGTTTACGTGGAACTTCACCAGAAGCTGACAACCGAAGTGAAGGAACTACACAATGTTACACGAGCGAGTGGCAGGGTGCGTTCATGACTAACACGCCGAGTGACACTAAAGATCGACAAGACAGCGAAGTGTTGTACGGATACAAGTAACCAGCTGTTTGCTCTCTACTCCTTACACCGAGAATGCCAGACACTTCGATACCCACACTAAACTGTTGGAGAAATATGGCTGAACATGGCAAACAGCGGTGAATTGATCAAAACATTTATCACAAAGTCTCCAGTAGACACGCGACGACATAAACAGCACGAAAACGAACACCTATCATCACATGGAAAATATCAATTATTGTCGTCTGCCAGAGATAGAAACTACGGGGGCGGTCTTTTAAAGCGGACATACAATAACATCTGAACAATTGTGGAAAGACAAATGCCAAACTTGAAAGATAGTTTTACAACCGCTCAAGTCAATAATATAGGATTAATTTATACGACGATTTGCATGCGCGCGTGCGAGAAACAAAACCGAGAGGTGCTTTCATTTCATTTAGAAATATACGATAATCAAAACGAACATAAAAATAAGAATTTTCAACTCAAATGTCAAAGCAGTTCTAATGTATGGCTGTGAGACATGGGGAACAACAAACGACAACCAAGAAGTTATAGACATTCATAAATGTGTGTAAACACAAAGAAAACCTGCTGATAGCATTCCGAGGTAGTCCTTCTGTTGGAGTAAGCGTGGCAGCGGCAGTCTGAATAACAAATGGAGAAGGGAACTACAGACAGAATTCAATAGGATACAAGAGAGGGAAAGATCTTGAACACATGGCACAGAACTGGCAAGATTGGCATGAATTTGTTGAAGCTATGCTCCTCGGGAACCTAAAGGGTAATTTGCTATATATGAAATGTCCATGCGTCTCCAGAAACAATCTCACTAGCTTTTGGGAAAATACGGAAACAACGCACACTGCACTGTGTTTGAGTGAAAGCTGTCTTTAACACTCATTAGAATCATCCCACGTAGAGGCCAACATTCTATTTAATTCGCATTTCACAGATCTCTTCGCAAGTAACACGTCAAGGAATGACGGAGAAGTTTACTCATTTAGTTTCATAGGAAAAGAGCCACCCAATTCCTTGTCATTGTTTTTTTTTTTTTATTAAACTTTAACACTCTGTTAAAACTATAGACACGTGAATGAATTTTTAAAAAAATCATTACAGGCAGTAATTAAGTCGGACAAGTTTTCATTCCACGCATCAATTTAGAGACAAGTGATACTAGCCTTCCTGTTATCTTGAGACATTGTCAGTTTCCTGTGACTTAAGCTTTTGTCATGACATTCAACAAAGCGTAGATGTCGTAATTAGATAGGTTTGAAAGATATTTATGGTCCCGTCTGAGTAGCGTGGATGTTGATAAGTACGTGAGAAATAAAGGTGTGAGAATAGATTTCACGGGTGAATAGTTTAAGGAAAAGATCTGTCTCTGGAATGAGTAGTTTTCTCTAGTCCAGCCTATTCATACGACTATCTTTTAGTACAAGACAATCTTGCCCCTCCCTATACCTAGAAATATAAGTTTAACTACACACTCACACACACACAGATATGTGGCTACAAGAGGACACACAAACGTGAAAAAACTATGGTTAATTGGTATGGGTCTGACCAACACACACAAAGTGAAGTTTCTTTTGTTGTTTATTATCTTTAAGCTTTACAACACCGAAATATCTAAAGAAAGATCAAATAAAATCAGATTTACATACATAGGAAAAATAACAGAATATCACGTGCCCTCCCCCTTATTGAGGAAAAAATAAGAAACCCAACAAGTTAATAACCCCAAATGTTCTAAAGGTTAGCTCTATGTTACAGAATAGGCAGTAAAGAAAACACAAAGTTCATGCTAAATGCTACTCAGTAAAGTAAAAAATTTTAAGTAAGATAACCGGGTTGGTACAGGTTACCGTAACAAAGAAACATACTCTCTCTCTCTGTCATTAGGTGGCCAGACACTCACTCCTTACCTACTTCTTGGTGATGTACCCCCAATTTGAACATACAATTATCCTGAATATTTATATATATATAGATATATATAGATATATATATATATATATATAGATATATATCTATATATATATATATATATATATATATTTTATATATAATATAATTATATATTTTTATTACATACCAATTACAATACATAGATAATGTCAGTGTTCAGTGGCCCAAATTGGCCCCAGTCCATCCTCGACAAATAGAATTAATAAGGTGGACGCTCAACTTTGGTGGTTTATTCCTGGATAGACAAATTGTCACCTCGAATAGCTAATGTAGAAGAAACCGAAATCTTGTGTTCACAAGTGAACAGTAGAAAAATACTTCCAGTATTTGGAAACATCTGGTTGCTAAAAAACTGTTACAATTGATAACTGATGGTATAATCCTATCGGCTGGCTCTATGTGAGTGCCGAATTTTTGAAACAGCGTAACTTTCTGGATAAAATCCGCTGATATGACTGTCAAAAGTCAGACTTTAGTGTTATAATTTCTTGCACAACCCCCGTGGGCTGATAAATTGGGAAATAAAATTATCTGGGTATTGATAAGTCCAAGTTTAAATTTACACGTTAATTGTTTCTGGTATATCTTTGGCCAATCCTGTTCACAAATGAAATTGGAGATGCATAAGCCAAGAAAGGAAAACATTAACCATTCAGTAAATGAAGAAAAGGACCAAAATAGACCGCTGGTCGCTCTTGATCAGGTCTGCGAGAAATAAACAAGACATTTATGAAAAAATTAAAATGCTACTATTCTATATATTCACGGTATGGGGACAAGACGATCTCTTATCCACTCCGTCAGTCTTGATTAAATTTAAAGAAAAAAAAAAGGCACACTGTGACTTTATTTACACCTATACGGGTCAAGTTTTCGCCCGCGCTGCAATTTCAGGTCGGATGAAGGTATGCAACCCTTCCCGCCCCCTTTGCGCGTGAATTAGATGATCAGCGTACAATATCAATTATTATTTAATTAATCCATAAGTGTAGTTCTAAACACAAATATCGCCTGTTTGTTAATAGCTAGTAAATTGTCGGCATCTGTGGGTCGTCGTATGGTATTAAAATAATAGTCACTTACTATAAATGCACATAAGAAGGTGGAAAATAGAAACGTGAATTCTATTTTTCCCCTACCAGTCGCGCCTAGCATATTTATTAGTCAACTAAAACGTCTCTTCTTGTGTGAGAAAGCGGGTGGTAAAATTATCATTTAACTGAACAACTGGTAAACAAATAGATACGCGTTGTTTTTCACTGGTCCTTAACAGCTAGAACTTTAAGTATAATGGTAAACTTTAACACTTTAACACGTAAGCACTAATTTTCTATTACCAGAACATCAGAATGACAATCCCCACGAATACAATTAACACATCTAGTAAAAATGGTTCTAGCTACTGCGTGCTTAGACTATCCGAAAATTCTGAGCGACAACTGATATTAGGTTTGGGAAGACACAGTTTATATATCATCATGGTATTATGATCTCTAGATGATGCTAATTTTCCACAATACCATGTGACATTGAGAGAATCGTGAATCAGTGTGTTCCCCAGAATAAAAAAGGTTTTACTGTCGATCTTGTCTCAGGCGTTGCTAATCGACAACAGAGACTTAAAACCGTGTGTTTGTGTGACATGGGTTTCCTCGTAGAATGTAGCCCGTTTCTGGAGATCAAAAAAAGTTAACTCCCCCTTGTGTATACGCAGCTTTCAAAGGGTACTCGGGGAATTATTTTTTTTGCTCCGAGCGAGTCACTTCAAAAAGGTTCCGGTGTTATTCCCACGTGCGTCTGTCTGATATCCGATGGATTGACAGTGTCAAGCTCGCCGTGAGAAACTCAGCGTTAAACAAACCTAATTCGGATACCTGTTATGACTGGCACGCGTAATGGAAGTTGGTAAACCGCTTCGTTTGTTGCTTTCGTTCAAGGAAAAGAGGCGTGGATTAAAAGGTGCTCGGTAAGACATGCAGAAAAATGCATGGGGTTTTTGTTAGCAAATCATAAAACGCTAATGAGGTCACGAAAGACTGCCAGATACTGTAGGCTATATTTCCATTATATGTCACAGTAGAGACAATCATTTGATCACGCAGTCCAGGAGGATCTCACTATGGACCCCATGATTTGCAGAGAGAGCTAAGGAAGTGGCTAAGTGTAGGACGTCACGGATTCCTTGGAAGAGCCCAGAACCAGAGCATAGTATTTTAGCTAATGCATATTATTGAGAGCCCCTTGGATAGCGAGGAATGCCACAGTATGCCACATGTTTCTTCCTCCTAGCTTGGGGGACCAGATGTGTTTGATCCTTTAAATGCAAGCTAAGTTGGTGAGAAACTGGAGCTCATTGATTTCAACTCAAGATGTTTCGGAAATGGCAGAAAAGCCACAGGAAAAGCTTTTAGTAGATCTACAGTTGTATATAGTATCAAGGACTCTTCGAACTTAGTATTGGCTGTATAAGAGCGAAAAGCTCAGCAGCCTTAGTTGAACAACAACCATGTAGGTGTATACCTTCCAGCAGCAGTCTTTGCTTATGTAGCGCTCACGCGAAGAAGGAACCAAGACAATCTTAAAGTATATATATTTAAGACACAGGCTATCACGGCAAACATTTTAAACGATTAATTGTACATTTACCAAAAATGTTTCTGTGACTACAACAGCTGATAAATGATTAGTCAAACTACACACTCTATTTACTAACCCCATGTCGTACGGAAGGTTTAGAGTGGATGTCAACAGATATGCGAAAAGATATAGAAATGTGATTTTTTTCACAGGTGGTAGAATTGAGAAAAAAAAGATTTGTCTCTGGAGAATTAGGAAATCTCTTCCACCCTATCCGTACGACTGTACTTTTAGTGCAAGACCGCTTTTATCTCCCTATCAAGAATAGATGTTAATCTACACACACACAGCTATGTGATACAAGACACACAAACGTGAAAACTAAGGATAAATGAGTATAGGTCCGACCAACACACACAGGTAAGTTTCTTTTGTATTTTATTATCATTAAAAACTCGACAACATCAAAATATCTAAAGGAAAAGATCAAAGAATCACTTACATGCATATGAAATAAAGCAGAAAAAAGTGCACCCTCCCCAAATGGAGAAAAGAACCCTAAAATTATTTACCCCAAAGGTTGAAGGTTAGCACTCTGTTACAGAATGAACAGTAGTGGTACTCTATGAGACCCAGTGAAATAAACAAACTTTTAGACAAATCAGATATATGGACAGTTTTCCCTCAAGCAAGAAAATACTCGCACACTCTTGCAAACAGTGGCCACTCTCACACTCTTACCTAATTGCCTGGTATGGCAGGTCTGTAATATCCCTTGATAACATAATTACTCCGTGAACATTATTCAGTTCACTTAATATTCTGCCACCCTAGTTGTCGCAGCTCCAAATTGGCCCCAGTCCATCCCCCGAAATTAGTTAATGAGGTGAACGCCTAATATGGTTGCGTCTCCTTATAAGTGTCATTACAACTAGTTTAAAAAAAACTGAGAGTTATTGAGGTTCACTCTTTAGCAGGAAAAATACTTCCGGTATTGGGAAAACATCTGGTTGCTAGAAGTTTGGCCATAGGCTGATGATGGTTCTTCTATCGGCCAACTTGTGGCTGGTAAAAATATATAATAATATATAATAAATATAATATATATAATATAATATAAATATAATATAAATATACTAAATAAATATATATATATCTTTCTGGGTTTGGTAAGTCCAGTTATTAAAAATATTTATTGTCCTTCACTACTCTCTGGCGTGTGCCAATTCACGAATGAAACTGGTGATGCACAGCCAAGAAAAGGATAAAATAACAAATCCATAAAAGGAACAGGAAATAAAAAAAAGAAAGACCGCTTGTGATCAGGTCTGCGAAGAATACAAGAACATGTATATAAAAATATGCTAAACCTTGTGTCATTAAATAAGGTGTATTAAATTTGTCGGCATTCTGTTGGCTTTGCCGTATATGATTAAAAAATAATAGGGCACACTATAACAAAATATGGCCCAAAAGAAAATATAAACATTTGTATCCGTATATCATTCCACTACCAGTTTTACTGTTCTATTACGGGTGGCGGTGGATTTAACATTTTAATAAGAATATCTGGTAAGATAATCGCTAAGCGTTACTATATTTCACTCGTTTTTTACTAGCCAAGAATATCTAAGTGAAGACTAAATGTTAAAAGCTATCACTTTCTTAAAAACATATGCCCTATTATCCTTTACCAGAGAAATTCAGAAATGAATACTCCTCCACGGAAAACTAGTAACAATTCCACACAAGGAAATCTGGTTTTCTAGGGAGTGATCTGTTGCTTAGTACTATTCAAAAGTTGCTGACTGAACAACTGATGAATGGCGGTTTAAGAAAAACAAAAAGTATATATAACATTAGGATTCTCTGAATCTCTGAATGCGTCAAATTTCGCGATCCGTGTTGTTAGCAGAAATTTTCAGAAGCTATAGGCGTTTAATCATGATAAAAGTTTTTTTTACGGATTGGTCCTTTGTCGAAGGTTTGGTCAACCATCATCGAAACAGGATCTTACAGTTCCCTAACTGGTTTGTTATCGTGTACGAATGCCCGCTTCTGAAGATAAAAAAGCCCAGGGGTTTTTCTAACTCCCCTGAGTACGAACGTCAAAGGGTCTATGTTTTTGTCTTCCCCACGTGCCAGCCTGTCTGAGAACTATTATGATTGACAGATGCTCGCATGGGGGCGAGGTAAACACAGCCTGATTTGCTTTCCTGTTATGACTGACAGGTCACGCAGTTTGTAAACATTGCGTTAGCTCGTGTAAAAACAAAGAGGCGGGACAAGAGAGTAAGCTGCAGAAATAGACAGTGAGTATCGATACATGGTTTCTAGCTAGCAAATCAGAGGGCAGCTATAGGTGGCACTAAGCTGTCAGATTACTGTAGACTCTTTTTCCATTACACATCACATCCCACTTCTCAGTCTTCTAAACGAAGCCGCAGATGCAAAACGTTTAAGATGTTAGCTTAAATTCTCCTTCCGTCACATTTGTGTGAGAGACATTCGGCAGTGTTCAGANATATTTGTGGTTTCGCACATGAGACATTCAATTATATTATTATTGGCAGTAGTAGTTTTCTTGGTGTTAAATAAAATTATACAGCGACGTCTTGTAAATTTTGTCAATTGTTTTGCGGCGTCCTTGTTTTCTCCATTAGTCTCATTTAGTATGAGCTGTTATTCACAACTTATCAAAAAGAAATCAGTTAATTCCGGCGATGAGTGATAGACCCAGCAGTTCATTGTTAGGTTATACAAGTCAAATATGAGAAATGTATAGACCTAAAGATCAGTAAAAATTACGATCAACAACCGACATCAGTCATCTACATAATTTCAGACCATATCTGATCCCAAGTAAAAACAACTAACTGCACATTCAAATTTGTGGCCAGATTTCTGCTTCAGTGCCTGCATGATCTGACACGATGAAATGTAAGGCCAGCCAATTCACATTTAAGATTAGGGTAATATATGTGATTGTATGTTGTCCACGAATGCATATATCCCCATGCCAACATTTACTTTTACCACCTTTTTTTCCAACCAAAGAGAAATGTAGAGAATGATTGTAATGCAGAAGGCAACAGAAGCAGTAAAACAAAATATGCCCCGACAAATTTAACACAGCCAATAAGAACTAACAGAACAAGTAATGAACAATGCGTCTGAAAATGAATCATTTTTTTGCTCTCGGCAGTTAGTGAATTCTTTTTACAGACATAAAAGAACCAATAATGAATTCTGCCATGTGGCCAATTAAAACCCAGTTTCAGGGGGACGCTCAGCATGTCCTATCGACATATTGAGACTCCCTGCTACCAAAACTGCAGTATAATTAACACTACAAGATAAACCAGTGTTTGATATATGCATGTTGTGTGTGTATGTGTGGGAATGACTTTAAAAAAAAGGATACACTAAATAGTGAAATGTGATCTATATTTTGGATGCACCTAAAACATGTGACAGGTCATGTGAAACATCAAACTTACTTCAAGTATAAACTGAGGCCAATCCTCAATAAACAACAAATACCCACTTTAAATGTGGGGGCTGATAACAACACATTTCTATAATTGTGAAT
The DNA here is from genome assembly GCA_024509875.1 of Oreohelix idahoensis. Lineage (NCBI taxonomy): Eukaryota > Metazoa > Mollusca > Gastropoda > Stylommatophora > Oreohelicidae > Oreohelix > Oreohelix idahoensis. The sequence continues at coordinate 14,071 of JAMPIV010007171.1, forward strand.
AATACGCTCTACTGTTAGCAATGCCTTTTAAAATCTAAAATTTAGATACAAAATTCTCAAGTTCCTATAATAGTTCAGCAGTCACAAAAAAGGCAGATACATTACAAAAGGGCACACAATACTGTGAGCAAAGGGATGCATATGGGGTGTGCCCACCCTAATGTCTCCAAAAGAAAAATAATTGTGAAAAGGATTTAACAATTTAAAAAGTGACTAAGGCTTTTTTCAAGTTCTAGGTCTTTAACTTTCTGCCAGGGATGCAAAGAAATTCATATTGCTTGTGTGTGAGTTCTAGGATAAGTGTGTTGTACTCGTACTAACCAAGACCCTGAAGCACCTCAATGTGCTGCATCCTGGAAACAGGCAACCCCTGAGTTTTCGAACTGCCTGGATAACACTCAGGGATTGACTAGCCACATCAGAATGGCCCAACACCATGGTTTCCACTGTGGTGCAACATGTTGAGAACCTAGCACAGCACACTAAGCTTGTGGAATCTACTGAACTGCACACTTAACTCTGGCTTTTACCTGGTTTACTGCATGCATGAGGATCTTACAGTGGATCCTAGGTGATGGGAGCTGGAAGGTGGCTCTATGCAGGACATGATGATTCTTTAGGGGAGCCCAGAATCACAGCACAGTATTATGGCCCTGCATATCTGGAAAGTCCCCATGGATGGGGGAATGCACAGTATGCTCCTCATTGCTATCTCCCTGCTAGTTTAAAACCAGATGTGAGAATTCTTTAAATACATGCTGGGCTAAAATGAAACGCCCAGGAAAGAAACTGCAACTCATGACTCCAACTCAGTAGATTGTGGTATGGCAGAAAAGCCACAGGAAAACTATAAATCCACAATGCACATAATGCTAAGAAAATCAATTTGGCATTGGCTGTAAAAGAATGACGAGCTCACAACCCTAGTTCAACAACAGTACTCACAGCAATGTTGGGGGTGAAAAGCTTGCACAACTCTTTGGCTGTGATAAGAAGTGGTCCAGCATAGTTTTAATGACATTGTGAAAATGTATCTACCGAATGATATATCAATTCTCCTGTTTCAGAAAAGACAAATGTCCTTATGCCCAAGCATCACAATGATACTATGATGACCCCTAGACTTATTAATTGCTGACAGTGACCAGTGATTTGAACAGGAGACTGTATAATTGTGGCTGCAATGGGGAACACTGCTGAGTTGAGGCGCTGATAAGGATGTCACTACCAATAAATTTAGTGTCCTTGGAGGAGATGGAAGTTGAAGTAGATAGTTTCGGGGTTATATGGGAGCTGCTCCTAAAAGTAGCAGTACAAACACGCAAGGAATCAGATGAATCTTCAAGGTCCAGGCCGTTTACAAATCAGTGAAATGTTTGCAGCATTATCTGTAACAAGCTGTTCATGTGAAAGAACTTTTTTGAGACTAGCCCATGCATTTAAAAAAAACAAAAACCAAGTTCTATGCCCTAACAGAACCTTGACTTGCTCTTGATTCTGTACACTTAACACGGTTTAGCTGCATCAGTTGATTACAATGAAGTGATTGAAAAATTAAAGTTCGTCACAACCGATGAACTATGTCTCACTCTCTAGGGCAAGAAGATGAGGAAGCATTCATCTAAATTTGGTCAATTTGGGTTAGTGCATTATCTGGTTAATAATGATAGTCAGTTTGGGTTAGCTCATTATCTGGTTAATAATGAGTCAGTTTGGGTTAGCTCATTACCTGGATTAAGATAACCATCAATCTGGGTTAGTTCATTATCTGGATTTAGATAACCATCAATTCGGGTAATCTCATTATCTGGATTAAAATAACCATCACTCTGGGTTAGCTCATTATCTGGATTAAGAAAACCATCAATCTGGGTTAGCTCATTACCGTATTTAGTTTAAGATAACTGTCACTTTGGGTTAGCTCACTTTCTGGTTTAAGATAACCATCACTTTGGGTTAGCTCATTATCTGGATTTAGATAAGCGTCATATTTGGGGTAGCTCATTATCTGGTTAATGATAACCATTAATTTGGGCCATCTATGCACATGTCTGATTATCGCTAAGGTATTTTTGTGTGTCTCATTTTTAAGTTTGTCTTTTACAGTTAAAGTTTAGTTGTTAATTAACAATAATGGTTAGTTAAAGTTTAGTTGTTAATTAAAAATAATGGTTAGTTAAAGTTTAGTTGTTAATTAACAATAATGGTTAGTTAAAGTTTAGTTGTTAATTAAAAATAATGGTTAGTTAAAGTTTAGTACAATTTTAGTTCCTTTAATTTACAGTAGCACAGTGGTTAGGGCACTGGCTTCCTAGCTCGGTGGTCTATGTGTGCCGATGGTCAAGAAAATATGGGCCTAACACCATATTCCCAATATGCCTCAATGGGCGTGTAACGGGATCCTTTACCTTTTAATTTACTTGATGAATGTTCCTTATAATAAGGTGTCCATACTGTTTTTCACACACAAAAAAGAGAACATTTTCTGTATTTCTGACCTTAAAAAAAGAGGACAAAATAGGGCCAAAAAAAAGAGGACTTATTAATTTCAATCTATTAATGCATGATTATGATAACTAGAGCTAGTTTTATAAAGGTTAGGGAAAAAACGAAATAAAATGTCCACTAAAATGTATGTTTTTAAATCATTTTAACAAAAAAACAAAAAACTAATTAATCAGTACTGATAAAATTATTATTATTATCATCATTATTATTATGCAGACATTATCTTATCCAAAAGGTCAGTATTTTAAATAACCAAGGAATTGACAGCATGACATTTCTTTAAAATTATATTGCAGAAGCTAACTTCCGTTGATGGAATCCACATTGAAACCATTTCTGTATTTTGTCCAGTGACTTTCCATCAACAAAATAAGCCTAACCACCATTACATTGTGACCAGGCACCGCAAAGAAATATTATGCGATCATTAGAAGTTCAGAATGAAATTCAATATTTACTAATTGTTTTACATATCTGGTTCGTTTCTCATGTGCCAGCAACTGCATGAATCCGTCATTATTGATCTTACTTTCAACAAATGTTGTCAGATGGTTAAGTTGATCAAAGCACTTGTATCCTCAAATGAAACATCTTTATCAATTAAATACTGCCCATAAGCTCACACATCTTCCAATGTTGGTGCTCAATGTAAGGTCATCCATGAAAAATATGTGAAATCTTCTAAGTTTCATTGATATCTCTAAGTCTTATAAACAACTGATGTAAAGACATTTATTATCCTCATGAAACTTGTCACACAAACTACCAAGTTTGTCTCTTTGTTTTTCAACAAGAATATTCAAGGGCATGAACTCTTGACATAAGCGCTGCTTGAGAATGTCTATCAGAGTTTTAACACAGTTTATAACTTCAACAGCTGAACTATATTCCTTTGCAATTCGTTCAATACTTGCTTGAAAAACATTTCTTAAAGACTACACTTGCATAACACAGACCTCGTTGAAGTAATGTTCAATCTCAGAAAAAAGTTTGACAAATTGCACTTTTGAAAAAAGCAGACTAGATACTCAAATGTAAGATGGAAAAGAGGACAGATGGTCACCCTACCTTATGAATAATTATTCAAGAAATGTTCACATTTCATAATACATAAAAAAAAAGAACTCCTTAGGTATACTTTAAAGACATGTGCACCCTCTGTGGATGGGAAGGAAAGTCCTCAGGTTCCTCAGCCTCGCAATGACATGTCATTGGGCCGAAGGGCTGAAAGCCCAAGTGCCGCTGGTTAAGGAAAAAAAAAAAAAAAAAAAAAAAAAAAAACCCCTGTGACTATAATTATCTTACAGCTAATAGTGAGTGATATCTGATTTACTTTGAGCTTCTTTACGTTCATTATTTCAATAATTATTTTTTGTCTATCCATGATATTAATAACAATAACAAACTCTTGTACTACTGTTTCCCTGAATTTTCTAATTTTTATACTTCAATCTCTACACAGAAATGTTGACCAGGTAAAACTATTCAGGAATACTAAAAAATAAAATAAAAAAAATTAAAGACTTAATTTTGTTAACTCACCTGTTAAGAAATGCTGTGAGTTCGGACCATAAGCATTCAAAGCATCCTGAAGACGCTGTAATCTGTCTTGTAACATCTTATGTAAGGAATCCCACCTGTATTACAATATATAATTAACTTTCTGGTTAATGAAACAACAAATCAATTTTTAAATGCTCAAAGGGAGATAACTTACATGAAGATCAGCTCATAAATCATTGCAGGGAAGTTCTAAGCTTGAGTTATGAAACTACCATTTTCGTATGCTATGAGCAATTTATAAATGTCTGTAAAATATCCATATGTGCATATTTATCCTTGAAATATCTTCAAAAGGATATCCTTATCCTCCAAAACAGAACAAGTGGCAAGTCGGGTGTATCCATGTGCCAAGTTTTAATCATGGCCTGGCAAAACAGTGTCAATGCTTAGACCTAAGGGTCTTTTGTGTTTGGACATGCGCCCTAATATAACCGACTAGGTTGAACGGGATGCACCTCGCCAATACGAAGCAAAAGTTTTACATAAAAAAAAAAAAGCCAAACTAAATTGTACATTATTGCAACTAATGATAAACAGCAACCTGTTTGCACTAGTAAATTTTAAGTGAAATGATGTTTCCAGCATGCTTATGGATGGAATGCCATTAAGTCAATTAAAAAAATAATGCCTGTGAGTATTAAACATCTGCACCAAAGCACTGATATGAAGCTCAGTATGTGACAGCCTCAAGCCTCCAATCATGTATTTCACACATCTGTTGTGCCTGTCTTGCGTTACCAAGAAGTTGTTGTATATTATGGAAGCTCTTTTTTCAAATATGTAAATCTAATTGAATTCTTGATGCCATAGGTAAGAGAAACACATTTTTTTCTTCACTGATTCCAAACAGTCCATAACAATGTTTAAACAATATTTGGGCATCGTGCTTGTGCTGAAGTCCAATAATTCATCTTGCAAATCTGCACAGTGTATCAGATCAGAAACTGACAGCTTTCTTACTTTTGCTGTAATTAAGTGTCCATTGTTTGCAAACTCATATATGAAAGTTCATTGTGATTACAATTATGTCTCATCATTGCCATGAATTCACTTATGATTCATTTTGCACTAAATGAATGCAGTTTGTTGCCTGGTAACTTTGTTATCAACATCACTCAGCATGACAAATAAGTCAACAAGATTAGACATATCACATATTCTCTATATTTCTCCATTTGTCCTGCTGTGTTTTTAGCTCCTAAGTATTGTTTCCATGCCATTTTCTTCTCTCTTATTTTCTCTTTGACTTCCTCTGTCCACCAAGGTGTCCTCTTTCTCTTGTTCCCAAGTTGGACTTCACCACATGCTTCTGCAGCAGCTGTCTTTATATGTCCTTGAATTTAAGCCAGAGGGTTTCCAAGTCATCAGGTTGTTCTTCTGTGTTGCTCACCGCTGCAGCAATAAGCCCCTGATATCTGGTCTTAATTTCTGGCTCTCTCAGCTTGTAGGTCTTAATGTTCCTTTCTCCTGTTCGTTTACTTAGTTTCTTGTGTGATGTTGGGCAGTTCCTAGGCTGTGCAACTCTTTCAGTTGTTCTTTTGATTGTAAGCAGGTAGTGATCACTTCCAATCTCTGGCCCCCTCCAGACTCTAGCATTCTGGACATATTTGAATGAGCTCCTCCTAACAATGGCATAGTCAATCACTGACTTCTCATTCTTTGTTGGTTCACATCTAGTGTATGCATGTATGCGCTTATGGGGGAATTTTGTGTTTGTAATGATCAGATTCTGCTCACTGCAGAATCTAAGGAGTCGCTTTCCATTGTCATTGAGAGTATCTTCTCCATATCTTCCGATAACTCCATCCCATCTAGCATGGTCATTTCCAACTCTGGCATTGAAATCTCTGAGCATGATAATTTCATCTAGGCAGTCATCCAATGTCCTTTGAAGCAGCTCGAAGAATTCCTCCTTGACCTCTGCTCTCTCATCCTCATTTGGCCCAAACACTATGACCAGGTTGACTATGGTTTCTCCTTCTTTTAGTTTTACAACCATAATGCGCTCCGAGACAAAGTTCCATCCCTTGATACTATCTTTTTGTTTTGGGCCACAATGCAACCCACGCCCCCTTTAGCTCTTTCAGATGTGGATACACTACTGTAGAGCAGCGTGTTGCCATCGAGATCCATGACTCCTTGTCCTTTTTTCTTTGTTTCCGTTATAGCCAGGATTTCTAGTTTTGCTTTCCTCATCTCTTCCACCAGCTCCTCTTCTTTCCCATTTATACTTCTTGTGTTCCAAGTTCCATAAGTCGTAGTAGTCCGTTCCAGTTAGTTGCCTCTTTCATGGTGGAGGGGCTGTCTCCTTACAGCCTCCATGCAGGTCGCCCTCCTCCTTTTTCAGTTGGGCTTGGGACCGGACTAGGCAGAATTTTTAATAAAAGTTACGGCAACTAAATATTCAAATAACAAAATATTTTAACATTTTCTTGTGATATTGTTTTTAATGCTCTTTTCATGGTGAGAGGTCAGAGACTGCCAATGAACTGAATGTCTTCTGAGTCACGACCGTAGCAAGATCCCAAACATGCATTTAGTCTCCTGTATTTGTCTCTCATAGCGTGACTTCTGGTAGTACTGCATGAGACATAATCTGTATTCAGAGTTTCAGTTAGATAATTTACTTTTCTCCTGTATACAGAAAATCTTGTCATGTCAGTATTCCATCCTTGTTTGCCCACTGTACATTACTGAAAACTTTGAGCTAATGTTCCTGGTATCAAGACATGGAGTACTGAAGCTTATGATTCAGAGCTGGCATTTGCTGATGATGTTGCCCTGATTGCTAAATCAGAGGTACATCTCCAATCCAACCTGCAAGTCTGGAAGGAAGAGCTGGAGAAGGATGGTCATAAGCAGCTCTAAAACAAAATCCATGGTGATATCACGAGAAGAAAGAATACATCAGATTAAGCTGGGAGAACAGGTCTTGGAGCAGGTCGACCACTTTAAATACCTCAGAGCTATTATAGACCAAAAGGGAGGCATCAAAGAAAAGTTGACCACTCGAAAAGCAGCAGCTGGGAGACTTTTTCAGGCCATAAATCGAGGATTCCTCAGCTAGAGAGAGGTTGGTAAGAAAACGAAGATGGCTGTATATCGCTCCACCTATGTCCCAGTCTTGACATATGGATGTGAGTCATGGGCAATGACTACAACCCACAAAAGCCAGATCCAAACCTCAGAAATGAGGTATCTGAGGAAGGTGGTTGAAGTAACAAGAAGAGATATGGTCCTCAACCAGATGATACGTCAAGGCCTAAAATCCCACCCCCTGCAGACCCAAGTAGAACAGTCCCAACTAAGATGGTTTGGCCATGTCTGCAGAATGGGAGAAGATTGGCTACCACGACAAGCATGGGAAACAAAGAGCCAGGGATCCAGACCCTCAGGACGAACCAGAGTCCGCTGGGAGGACAACATTAGACAATCTTTGAAGGACCGAGGACTAGAATGGAACCAGGTCAGGAGGAAGACTGCCGATAGGATAGTCTGGCGCTCTCTCTTCCAAACCTCTACACCTAACGGTAGAAGGGGAACGACTAAGTAAGTAAGTAAGATTAGACATATCAAGCTACGCTAACTTTATTTCTTTGCAAAGATTCTAGTTTTTGACAGGAAAGTGTGACCAAATGCACCCATCAACCCTTGTAATTTACCACTCCCACCACCTATTTAATGGTTCCATCTTTTTGCCCTGCTCCACTGGACCCTTAACAATGAATTAAAAAAAAAAAACACACACACACACACACACGGGCAGAGGTAGTGTTAATGTTGGACATCAATGCTCTAGGCTACTATGATAAAAAAGAAATACATGGTATTTGCAAAGTTGTGCATCCTTGGAAAAACTTATTATTGTATCAGTTATTCAAAATAACTTCATTTCACCAGTCAGAGTTTGGTCATGTTAAAAATAATCTCTGTAGTTATTTTTCGCTAAGCAATATAACTGAAACAAAATAAAAGATAAAATAAATAAAGTAAATAACTATCTTCCCCATAAATACGTAACACTACGTACATCATCACCACTTCCAATTTTTCTCTTTTTTTTTTTTTACGTACGACCGCTATTACTCGAGGCGAGAATCTCTGGTTAGTATATCTAACCTAAGACTGAATTTTACGTGAGTATCCCTTTTTCCCTGTAAAATGACAGGTGTCCACATGCCATTCAGGCAGATACTCGCTCATTAGAGCTGGGTCGGCTCAGGAGCTGTTCAGGTTATTCCAGTCCCTGGTCGACAACACTCCTTCAAATGTCTTCGCCAGGGCTCGAATTAATCCAGTCGAAGTCCCAGTCGACGACAGTTCTTCAAATGTTCTCGCCTGGGCTTGAACCTGGATCAGCCGATCGCCAGCGCAGTGTGGCAACAATTACACCAGCGTGGCTCCCTATTTCTCATCATGAAACGGAGCCAACCCTGCAGAAAATCCCCTTGAAGAAAGGCTGCATTAACACATTCATGTTCTACTGTAGCAGTGGTTTCTATTGCATTATGTACACATGATGAGGTTGCTAGCCCCATGCAAACATTATGTACACATGATGAGGTTGCTAGCCCCATGCAAACATGTACACATGATGAGGTTGCTAGCCCCATGCAAACATTATGTACACATGATGAGGTTGCTAGCCCCATGCAAAACATTATGGTACACATGATGAGGTAGCTAGCCCCATGCAAACATTATGTACACATGATGAGGTTGCTAGCCCCATGCAAACATTATGTACACATGATGAGGTTGCTAGCCCCATGCAAACATTATGTACACATGATGAGGTTGCTAGCCCCATGCAAACATTATGTACACATGATGAGGTTGCTAGCCCCATGCAAACATTATGTACACACCGTGTTTTAATAAATCATTCGCTCACCTTTGAGTAAAGTCTTCTAGCCTATGTACATTATGATGAGAGAGAATGACATCAGCTTCCTGTAGCCTGTTGGCTTGGTCTGTGACATCATCAACCTCTCCCTGCAGTGGATACCTCAGCTGGAAGCTCTAAGGACAACAGAAAGAATTATAAAACAGTGATCAAGTTACTGTATAGACTAGACTGTATAGACTAGACTGTATAGACTGAATAACCCTGGCTAGTTCCCAGAGGTTTCTCAGGACAGAAATATTTGGACTACTACTGCTCGCTCAGCTATATTGTAAAAGACAACTAATATGAGGTGGTGCCTGGGGCTGGCAATCTCATCATGTAAAAGAAAGTTTTACAAAAACCACTGCTGCAAAAGCATAAGAATGTTTTTGTGTAGGTTTCCTTGAAGGAACCAGTTGCAGTGATAACTACATAAGGAGGAAAACAAAAATAATGCTGAAGGTGATATATATATATATATATATAAATACTAAAACAGCTGTTTTCATCTTGAATAAGAGCAAGTTTAAGTTTCATTCATTATAAATAACAGAAAACTTTTATTGCATATATTATTTAGTGGTAGAAAATTCAGGTTGTATTTAATTGAGTAAACAAACAATTTATGGTGTATTTATCCCGAAAAACAAATTAATTAATGTATGCACTTGAAAAAATCTTTAGCGATGCGATCATCTTCCATGCAGCAGACATGGCCAAGCCAGAGTAGTCTGCGTCGTCTAAGCAGTGTTTGGGTGAAGCTGGAGTGTCCTCTCTAGGGTGCGAGCTTGGGCACAGATATATGGAGATCAAGCTGTTGTCCATGCAGCATGTTTCCCCTCACCACGAAGCCGGTAGGTCCAAAGGAACAGCAGTAGCCGATATAGTTTTGTGCCAGTCACATCGCAGTAATTGCCAGAATAATGCAATAAATTGATAATATTGGTTAAATGTCATATCTTTCCTAGACAGATCAGTGGATAAACAGACCAACAGGTGATAGACAGTCAGACTTACATAATAAAAAGTGTCTGAACCACAAAATACGAGTCCTCACCTTGGTTCTGTCTATCTCAGTTTGTAAAACTCCCTATGATAATGTCTGCAACATTCGGCCAGTCCTTGATCTCCCTCTCTGCTGCCACCAGACGGTCATGGAGGCAGTCCATCGAGTCATGGAACATCATCATACGCTTAAATCAAGAAACATTTAAAAAACATAATACATACATTTATTTCAGTTCACTGCACAGTGCAATCACAGCCAAACATGAATAATGGACAAAGTGCAAGAAAACACACCTACAACCTGCAAAATGTCACCTACAACATTAAAATGGTAAGTGAGAAAGAAAATACATGTCTGACTGGTTCTACGCAGAGATGCATGGAATATGTCTTCTTCTTCTTCTTCTTCCGTCCTTAGCCAACGACCGGCAAAGCAGTCAGTGGCCATTACGCCTAGTGGCGTCTTAAGGGCAACAGCGAATAGATTTTCTTTGCCGTTGTTCCCATCACGCCTAATGGCGTCTTTAGGGCAACGACAAATCAATCCGTTTGTCGTTGTTTCCATAATCAAAGTGACTGGCAAATGGGTGATCAGCCCGTTGGGATGGAATATGTGTGTGACAGAAATAGACAGAGAACGAGAGAGAGGGGAAAAGAGAAAGTTTATGTCTGGCTGGTCTATAAATTGCATCTTGTAATGATGAAAGAAAAGTACCCTTTGTCATGATCTTCTTCAACGTTTAAAGACATTCTTTTGTCAGTTTCAATTCTTTTCTACCCTTGATCTTGTTAGTTCATAATTCCCAGCTCATTCAGGAAGATTGAAGTCTTTGTCATGACTTACAACAAATTTTCTACATTCAGGTGACATAACAAATCTCACCTCCACAACCTCATCCACTTTAATCTGCCATTTGATGCAGTTCTGGTTCAGCTCTGACCACTTCTGGCTCAGCAGCCTCACCTGGCTGCGGATCTTGCGTATCAAGTCCCGGGCATCTTCTCTGGTAGGCCATCTATACAGCTGTCATCTGTCATGATAGAAAAACAACAGTTACAATATGAACCATAGAGAATCATGGAACTGAGAAGAAATCTGAACATTTGAATGTTTAGGAAGCAATTAGTAGCATCCACAATGCTTGAAAAGCAACAACAACAGCATTATCATCATTAGCATTACCACTATCACCAGCTTCTCAAGGAGCATAGGCCTGTTAACAAATACTGCCCCAAAACCCTCCTGTCCTGGGTCATCTTCTCAATGTCGTTTCATGTCATTTTTTACTCTCTTCTCACTTCTGCCTCAAGTTCTCTTCTCCATGTTTTTTAGGTCTCTATCTATTCCAAAAAAAGAACTCCCTTGTAACACTATCAAAAGATTTCTTTAGTGTGTGTCTTATCCAAGTCAGGGATCCAGACCTCCAGGATGACCCAGAGTCTGCTGGGAGGACAACATCAGACAATCTCTGAAGGACTGAGGACTAGATTGGAACCAGGTCAGGTGGAATACAGACGATAGGATAGTATGGTACTCTCTCTAGCAAACCTCTATACTTCAAGGTAGAAGAAGAACTACTAAGTAAGTAAGTGCTCTATTCATCGTTAGTGTCTTCTTCTTATCTCTTGTTCCACTAGCACCTGTTTGATTCTTGTCATTCAGTTTCCCCCACAGGTGATCTTGTCATAAATGCTTAAACAGGTAAAGATTATCAATCCTTGAACCAGTGCATACATTGGAGAAGAAAACATTACGACATTTTGGGAGGTTCCTGTGGCCACATTGCTAACTTTATACTTCTTGTTATCAAGGTGCTGCTGTCAAGTGTAGCTGCAAGTTCAAATTCTTGTAATGTCCTTTCAAATGTTTTTGTTTTCCTTTCCTACTGTCTACAGTGAGTGTCCCACTGTCTACAGTGAGTGTCCCACTGTCTACAGTGAGTGTCCCACTGTCTACAGTGAGTGTCCCACTGTCTACAGTGAGTGTCCCACTGTCTACAGTGAGTGTCCCACTGTCTACAGTGAGTGTCCTACTGTCTACAGTGAGTGTCCTACTGTCTACAGTGAGTGTCCGACTGACAGGGTGGTTTGAGCGCTGATTTCTCGAGGCAAAGGTGCCAGGTTTGAATTGCGGTTCCAACATGCTCCAGTACCCAGCTGTAAAGGGGTACCTCACTTTGCTCTTTGAGTTAGGGAAGGAAAAGAGAGTGATGAAGGGAACTGGTCACCCCACTCTCAATGCTGGACCTAGTATGGCAAAAGTCTTTAACACATCAATCCCCTACAGCAGTATCTTCCATGGGACTACCTTGACCTTTTAATGCCAAAAGTATGTGCTGTTCAAGGCCTGATAACCTTTACCTGGTCAACTATTAGATGTTCTGTGTGACTGTCAGCCTCATACACAACCTCATAAACAACCTCATATTAGTTTGTCACAACATGCCTGAGGGATATAGTCCTATTATTTCTTCGACTGCTCAGAGACCTCCAGAAATTTGCTTTTTTGTCTAATTTACACACAGATTATTCATTTTAAATACTAATTTATTGAACCCTCAATCAGTTGCTCTAACACTGTCTTTCATTGACTATTCTGATCATGGTTTTCATAGGAGGTGAGAAGGTATTTACAAGTAAAACTATATAATCTTTGAGTCATATAACACAAAGGAAAGGGGTGACACTAGTGTTTGCCCACGACACCAAAATAACTGGAAGAAAGACTAATGGTCCTCCATACGAGAGATCACAATACAGCACTGCTATGTGACAACTCCACCCTGCCATACCAATTTTAAAAAAAAGTATGTTGTTCTTTTTTATTTCTTTTTTATATATCTTGTTTAATCTTTCATCTAATGTTGTTGTTATGTAATGTAGGGAGATATAGCACTGCTGGTGACCTATTTGAAGTTGACCCACTTCTATCTCAGTAGTTCTCTTTGTCTATTCATCATCATCATTGACCTTCATCTTCCAAATTAGCATAGATCTTCAAGAAATTCATGCCAAGCCTGCCCTGTCTTTCCATGTCATTTAAAAAATTTCTTACGTGCCTATCTTCAGTTGACTTCTTCACGTGTTTTTTAGTCTCCATCTATTACGCAGAGGATTCCATGACAAAGACTACCTTGTAATGCTATCAACAAGTTTTCTCAGTGTGTGTCCTATTCAATGCCAGCATTTTTTGTCTCATCTTGTGTTCCACTGGCACACATCTGGTTCTCGTCATCAGCCCACATTGGTGATCTTCTTTGTCCATTTCACCTCTTTTTCTTTGGTGTCCCCATCTTTCTCGTGTTGGTCCCATTAAAACTATGTGTTAATGCTAGTTTTTGCTGCATACTGTGATCAGTTAGCCAGATTAATTCACTTTTGAAATTCCTCCACATATGTTATAAACCATGACATTTCAACACTTTTCCCTTATCACTAACAATGTATGGAACAACAATTTAAATGGAAGAAAAATATTAAAGAAAAATTTGCATGGAAGGGAAAAAAGGCAACTAACCCCCTCATGTTCATTTATTGTTCACAAATAACACAAATAGGTATATAATACACTATCTGTGATCCTGAAGGATTTCTAAGACCAAAAAAAAAAAAAAAAATAATAAATTCCTAACTCCAGATGGCAAAAGGACTGTTCAGTTATACACATCTTTCTGTCAACCTCATCATCACTGCTTTGTGTATCAATATAATCCTAGTCTTATCCACGACATTTCAATTTATTGGTTCTGTTCACACAGGTTCCTTATCCAATAATTTTACAAAAAGCTGCAAAAATGTTCCAGTTACACAACTGCTGTAAATGTGCTCAAACAGGACACTTTCATTTCATTTCATTTCATTTACACTGATTCCTTAAGCTTCTCTGTGTGGATAAACATAAATCTACTAGAGTAAGTTACACTGTTTTCTTGTCTTTACTGTTAGTTTTATCTCATGTTCATTTATTTTATTAATGTCTTCAGTTTTGTTGTACTTATAGGTGCCGATGAAAGTTTGTGCCATGGAACATTCTGCTTGTTAAATCATTGTTTGTGTAAATGATATTTACTTTTTTTCATATATTATAATGTGCTTTTAGTTTTCTGCACGACTGAGGTCACCTATTTCTTATTTACCAGGTTACAGTGTTACTGTTAAGTAAGATCATTAATGTCTTTTTGCATGTTGACCACACTTAGGCTATTAGCAGTTAATCTACGCAGTAATATCTCTATCTGTGGTTAATCATGTATTTGCACGGTTTTTCATTAATTTCGAACACGATATATTTAATACGTCACCAGGAGTTTATGACGTAATCCATTTTGCACTAATTTATGCAAACGGTTGTTTCTTGGCCTTTCGTATATTGAAGTTGTCAAAGAAGGACGTACTTGTTATGCCTCCTGAGATTTTTGGAGTAAATATATATTTTATGTGGCATGAAGTACTTCGAGGGCCGCCACAATGCATTCATGAGGATTATAATGTAAGCGAGAAGATTCGCAATAATTTTAAGAAGGAATTCTACAGGTATTCCGATGTCTACACATAATCTGTCCGACATTACTTGGGTGGATTGGATTTACTACCCCTAGTACAAGCGGCCATTATATGTATTGACCAGACAAGACTGTGAGATGATTCGTAAACATGAATGTACCTTATAAAATGCCAATGAACTTATTATTGTCAAGTTATTAAATGTTCGATTGTATGTGGACCCATCCACCTCAGTATTTTGAATTAATCTCTGGATTGATCATTATCATCTGCACACCACGACATTCATCCCATGCACAAAGCACGATGCTCTAAAATTGACTTGTTACATCAACCATCTTCATGAATAATTAATATTTCTGAAGAAGAAAATACCATGGCGCTTACAACATGGATCTCGCATCGTTACTCATGATAAGTATCGTCCTAAATCCATTTGCCAACGAGCCTCATCACGTCCAGACTCGTATTTCACAATGTAGCCAGATAACCATTACCATATACTAATTAGAACATGAGCACAGGTCTGAGAGAAGGACGTTAGTCAGACTGCTAGAGTCTCAGCATGGCCAACTTAAGAAGACCAATCGATCGAGTACAGGAACAGTGAGATTTTGACAGTGAACTCCCGTAGTAGTAGTAAGATAGATTGTCCATAATCTGTAACAGGATTCGGCCCCCGTCAGGATTTGCGCCTGACATATGCATGTAGATGCTCGTTCGTGTGTTATTCTATCATTGATATCGTGAGCAATGTTTGGACTACTGTGGGTTGTGGTCACTGTTAGTATTGTATATCACTCTCTTGATGTTTGCAACCACTGTATGATATTAGTTTTCTGTGTTGGCCGGTCTGACATGTCAATTGCTCTTCTTCTCTTGATGGTGTCCGAAGATAAGTGCCGAAGAGTCTACTCATTGTAGGCTAAGGGATACTGAAGCCACGAAGCACAGCACAGCGTGGAATAGAGGTCTCGAGTATTATCTGGAATGATACATAGATAAGAAGCTGCACGTATGACAGGAAGAAGGAACCTATGGGAAAAACGCGACACCTAGTGTGACTCATATGATAGGCTGTCGACAGTGGAACTGTGAGATGAAGACTATGAGATCTACACTTCGCCTTGATTAGGATCTATCTCTTCGCTCGTTTGTTGCGGGAGAAGAGGTCGCCATGCAGATTGTATAGACAGTAGAATACATAAATGATTTTTGTATCTATGCAGTGTCGGCTCTCAAGTGCGCACCTTTGAATCCAGTTCTGACAATAGTCTGAGTTCCTGTTTGTCCGTCGTAGTGTATTGCCGTTGACACCTCAGCGTATTAGATTGAGTCTTTTTTCTCTGTTGTTTGTCATAATGTCGTGTCAGAATTGTTATAGCTATAAGTTGTTCTCCTTCTACTGGAGTAGGCATCTGTCCTCTTTGTGATGAAATGATCCAGCTACATATATTATAACTAATAGACATGTTCGCAGTTTAATAGTCTAGTTTAATCAATTTACGTTGTAGATGGATCAGAAGAAGGTGTTTGTTATGTATCTAAGAAAAAATGTCAATGAAATAAAAGAATAGAAAATAAAGAAGAAGTAGCTGATCTAACCAGATAGCTTTCTTGTTCTTCCCCATGCTCTTAGTATTGTCATAATCGAGAGTAGTACGTGCTGCATCATCGCTTCTGTCGGTCTCAGGTAAGCATTTTAGCGTTTGTACTTCAGACGCACATAACAGTTAGCATCACGTACTCAGAATCCCTCATATCAAAATAGCCCAGAGACTTTTCAGCTCCTATGCTAAGTATGTCGGCTCCGATATAGCGTCTTCGAGTATGAAAGTAGATGATAATATATGACAGACAGTTCGTGATAACAGCTCTACGCTTCAAGGAGCGCAACATGTGAGAACGAATGAAATCTGATGATTCCGCAAGTCTCGCATGAGAAGTACTCTGTATTGGAACTGTACAGAAAAGGTTAATTCACGTTGTGATGAAATACTAGTCACTATTGTTTTCCTCATGTCTTACTAGTACAACTAGTGGGAATACATGAATAAAAGTGTTTGTCTGTTCACACTAGCATAGTTTACATGAAAAGGCATAATTTAAAACCATATGCACTTTCCACATGAACACTACACCTCACCCGTACACTCACAACCCACTATCCCCGCGCCGCCCCGCCCCGTAATCAACTTTCACACCCTGCTCCGTCTGCACTCCTCCAATCTGGTCCTACACCTATATCTGCTTGCCCTCTCCGAGTGTCACAGGGTTACCATTATTATCAACTATAATCTAAAATCTATTATCTTGTCACATATTAATGAGCTGAATGGGAAATCTTGCATTTTATGTATCTTTTATGGCTACCGTTTTATGTTTTTTATTTAAATTGGCTTAGACCCATGCTTCAGCTTTTGATTATAATTATAAACATTACTGAAATTCTGTGAATATCTCCTATTACTACACTGAAATTGTATTAGTTTTTGTAGCTGACACTTTTCTTAGTGTACCTAATGTACAGGAAAAAAAAAAAAAAAAATAGCAGATTTCAATATCCAAAAACTACTGTACCTTATTATTTTGTAATCAGCATCACAATTCTTACCGAAATATGGTGTGATTACAAAAATTTATGTTTTTTTTATTAATTGATGGATAACAATATCCAGCTCAACCTGGAAAGTTTATAATAAAGGACAACATGTATTATAATATAGACGTATATTCATCAATCTATTTGCTTATACACTTTAGTGTTCAATTACTCCTTGTATATTTAATTTTGTTTAGCTAAAAATATTGACATCAGTTACTAAATGTGAGTTGCGGGGGTATTCGTTGCAACCGTAAATGAGCTAGTCTACCTACTGTCCCCAGTTGTGAGTTGTACAAAATAACCTATGACAATGAGGTTGTGCTGATGACCCAGTTAGAGGCATCAGTGGTGCACAGATTCAAGGTTCTGCCATATGCAGTTAGCATACCCCAGTATACTGGGTTTGTGTGGACACAGCAGACACTTATCCACCATCAGCAGATCTACGCTGGCCAGAAATTGGAGTGCCCGTCCACAGGTTTGTTTCTGATGCCATTGACATTCTTACTGTATCCAGGTTCCTACAGAAAAACAGTTGTAATGAGCATGTTGGTCCTGGCAGAGACGGAATTAGAAGTGTAACTCTTTGATACTGGTCATGCTCCCCAGTGGGAGCATAGAAAACTTCATTTGCAAATTTATGTCAAGGGTAGTCCTCCTTATAAACCCTGTCCTCCTAGTCCATTATGAAAACAGCTTCATAGCCAGTTCTAGGCATGTTTATGTTCTAGAATTTCCTTGGTTAAGTGAAATAGTCCCAGTTCAAAAAAAATAGCATGAGGAGAATTTGTCCCATCTTCTTCTACCTCTTGAAAAATGCTCCCGTGGAAAGTCCACTCAATGAACAGACGGCACAAGGCCTCGTAATGACTATCAGCAGGAATTTCCCACAGTGTCGTGTGTATCCATGGGACCAGCTAAAGGTAACGATTGAATTACCCTTGGTTGTTTAATGTCATGAATTAGGGCTTCCAATGTGCCAACTTCCGGGATTGTTCCTAGAATATTACATGGTGAGTCAGCAATCCCAGACTTCTTGTACACTAGCCAAGTAGTCCTCTAAAGGCTGTGCTGATGTAGCTTCAAGTTTCTGTCATGTCACCCAGGAGACCAGACCCATGCCCACCCCTCCTTACAATCTGTCACACTGCTTTACAATATCTAATGATATTTCTTCCTACTGTGCAGCGTGACCATGCAACAAGACCATACACTATTAGCCGTACTTCATTGAGATTGGCCATTCAATTCAGCACGATTAAGAATTGTTAAGTACATTGTGATTTGCTTTCACGCCGACCAGTAAACGATCTTAAATCTTATGTTGGGTATGTGAGTTACTAGGCATCGTGGTGCATTTGTTTCATGTGAGTTTCTGCATACCATTAAGGATGGGATTCTTTTGCCATCATACACTCGACATTTTTCAAAAAGGGTGACAATTCGACAGTTATGTGAAACATAGCTAGGCAGTCATCCACTTCTCTGAGTGTCCCTGTGATTAAAATCTGTCTCTAGAATTCTCTCAGATCTCCAGAGACTCGACGTTACCTCAGCTGGCCACAATTGGATGAGGTCCAGTGCTTCATTCGAGCTGAAACCCGAATTTACTCAAGACATAATTCTTCCCACTCAGAAACTTTTAGACTGCAAGTGAAAAGCCCTTGAGTAATAAGAGTAGAAGAACTTCCATCTGTGCAGAGTAAAATCATAGATTCTGGAAAGGCGTTTTTGACAGGATTTCCTGGAGCTTAAAACTAGTTGGGACTGTCATGAACAAGGAAGAGACATTCCAGCCACCTCTAGATTATTTACAGGTACACTATTTATCAGAGCTGTGGGAACAAGTCTTAGTAGAAATTTACTAGAGAATTGCACCATTTAGTATAAACAGTTCATAACAAGAAACATAAAATTAAATATATAAGGATCATGATGGTGTGAGAGAACAAGGTAGTCTGCACTGGGCCGTGCCCCCCTTATAACTAGAGATGTTGCGTCTAGATAATTGGGTGGTGTGCGTGTCATCCCCCAAGGACACCCATGGCGTTTTTTCACTCCTTACCCCTTTTCACACATTGTTACAACAAACATCCAGGGCAGTTATGAGAGACTTTCCTGGGTTTTTTTGCTTAAATTTGTTTCTTTATTTTAATTGTTTTGTTTTGCTAATTGGCCACCATCTCTCCCTAATCAACCTGCAAGTCTGGAATGGAAGAGCTGTAAAAGTGGAGCTTCGGCCTTTGGTCAATCAGCGGGCCTCCAAAACATAAAAACCATGGCGATATCACGAGAGGAAAGAAGGCATCAGATTAAGCAGAGAGAACAGGTCCTGGAGCAGGTCGACCACTTTAAATACCTCAGAGCTGTCAGACTGGAAGGGAGGCATCAAAGAAGCTTTGGCTACTTGAAGAGTAGCAGCTGGGAGACTTTTTCCGGCCATAAATCGAGGATTCCTCAGCAAAAGAGAAGTTGGAAAGAAAACGAAGATGGCTGTATACCGCTCCACCTATGTCCCAGTCTTGACATTTGGGGTGTGAGTCATGGGCAATGACTAAACCTCAAAAAGTCATCCAAACTGCAGAAATGATGCATATGAGAAAGGTGGTTGAAGTGACAAGAAGAGACATGGTCTGCAAACCATATGATACATCAAGGCCTAAAAAAACCCAACCCCTGCAGACCCAAGCAGAACAGTCCCAACTAAAATGGTTTGGCCAAGTCTGCAGAATGGGAGAAGATCAGCTACCACGGACAAGCCTGGAAAAGTTTCAAAACTATATGATGAGTGAAAAACATTTTCAGCATCAAAGATTTCAAATGTGACAAATATACAAACCTCAAGTGAAGTTAAATAAACGCGATTTGAAAAAAAAAAAGAAAAAAGAAGAAGAATCTAGGTAGTGACTAATGGTCTTAGCAGAAAAGGACATACATTCAGACCACAAGAAATATTCAGGAACTGCTGCTGATTCATCCCATGACTCTTAATGGCCTGGTGGATGGAAACAGAAAGACTAAAATGTAACTCACCTGATCTCCATTGACTTCTCCATCAAATGAAGCCACCTCTTATTCATTTCCTCCAGTCTAGCCTGTAGCTTGTGCGAATCTGGTGCCACCATAGCTCTAGTAACCTGGCTGCCTGTGTGGTTCAGGCTGTCAAAGGTATTCTGATAGGAATCCACCTCAGCTTGAAGGTCCTGCAGACATATTAAAAAATAAAACTAAACATTAACATACTAGTAACATATCATTGCCACAACTGATGATAAATAACAGTGAAAGTGGGTGGGGCTAAAACAAAGAAAGAAAATAAAGAGGAAACTGAATGAACTCAAATGTGAAGTCAGTCCTATTGTATGGCTCTGAGACATGGAGAACAACAAAGACAACAACCAAAAAGCTACAGACTTTCATAAATGGGTGCTTGCGTAGAATAGAGGGATGAAAATGGTATGACAAGGTTACCAACGTGGAACTGATGACAAGAACTAGACAAGTGCCAGTGGAACAAGAGATGAGAAGAAGACGATGGCGATGGATAGGACACACACTGAGGAAACCTATTGATAGCATTACAAGGCAGTCCTTGTTCTGGAACCCCCAGGGCAAGATAAGCAGAGGTAGACTAAGAAGCACATGGAGAAGAGAGCTGGAGACAGAGGTGAAAATGATGAGGAGAACGTGGAAAGAACTTGAGATGATGGCACGTGACAGGAGGACTTGGCATGTGTTTGTTGAAAGCCAATGCTTTTTTGGGAGTGGAGGGTTATGAATGAATGATGTCACAGTTGACAAGTTAGGAGAAATATAGAACTTTTCACTAGAAGACAAATTAAAGGCAAAAACTTCAGAGAAACAAATTATTTCATAACATTAGGGAAAAGGCAGAACTAAGTGATGAACACGATTCTGAGTTTCACAAAAGTGAAAGATTACAAATATTTAGCAGATCTTAAGAGGGTACAAGAAACAAGAAAGTAGTAGAAAATATAGGACAATGTTTCAGTAGTAATCAATTTTTATTTAGTCCCATAGCAGATACTGCCGTTGTGGAGTGAAGTGTTTGAGACTTCACCATACTAAGTCCAGCATTGAGAAGTGGGGTGACCAGTTCCCTTCCTCTCTGCCTTTTCCTTCCTTAACTCAAAGTCAGGTACCCATTTACAGCTGGGTAGACTGGAGCATGTCGGTTCCATGATTTGAACCCGGCATCTTTGCTGCGAGACACCACCGCTCTAACCACTCTGCCAATCGGACGCTCTAGCTACCATTGTTAATTTAAAATATGACTTTAAAATGGGAGGGGAAAGAAATAACAAATATTTTGGCTTGTCTTGTCGAGGCCCGCTCCATTTAACCTAGGCACATGGTCCATCGGTTATATTGGGGTGCATGTCCAAATATAAAAGACCTTCTGGTCTGGTTAATACTTAATGAAGGGAAAGAAAAAAAAAATGAAACTTGACAATACTTTACATAAAGCTTGACCACTTAAGCAATATACAAGACTATCATAATGTGTGGGCTAACAATGCAACAGTCACAAAATATGAAACAGAATAAACACACAAAATGCATTAAAATCAAAGTAAGATATAAATCAATAACACAGTGGGAAAGTGAGGCTTCTAAGGCAAGTTTTAGATGGTTATAAAAGTATGGCCGTGATAAGACTCGGATGCCTTGGTGAACGGTGAAATATTTGAATGGGCAGATAAACCCATTTTTTTTTTTTTTAATATCAATGATGAAAAATATCCCCTTCAACCTCTGATGGGTTAATATAATTAGGATATATATTGTTTTCAATTCCACATAATATGAACAACTGCCGATATGGGAAAGTAGCACCAGGCCTTTACACCCCTCCACTTTAATATTATTCTTGTTCAGAGTTTCTTCTTGATTTTGTTTGTTTTTATTTTATTTTATTTATTTAACGTATAAGCACAATTGTGATTGTCCCTATTTACAATGATTTGACAAATGTGATGCCACTTTCTCATATCGGCAGTTGTTCATATTATTTGGAATTGAAAACAATATATATATATATATATATATATATATATATATATATATATGACACCCCAGCTTTACAGTGCCAAAGGGCTTTGTTCCCATGGCCGCTGGTTACGTCATCTATCTATATATATATATATATATATATATATATATATATATATAGGCTTGGGAGTGATATATATATAATATGAATATATGGGAGCCGCGCTGGTGTAATGGCTTCGGCGTTGTACTGGCGACCAGGTGTTCATGGTTCAAACCCGGGCGTCAGCGTTTGAAGAAATGTTTACGGCCGGAAATTTGACTGAATAGCCTGAACGGCTCCTGTGATAAACCCTCTGTGGATGGGAAGGAGCGAAGCTCCTGACCGGGTTGGAAGGAAAGTCCTCAGGTTCCCCAGCCTCGCAATATATATCCTAATTATAACCCATCAGAGGTTGAACGGGATATTTTTCTTCATTTAAAAAAAAAAAAAAAATTGTAAATAGGGAAAATCACAATTACCAATCAATTATTCTTCTTCTTTGATCCTTAGCCGCCGACCGTCAAAGCAGTCAGTGGCCATCACGCCTAGTGGCGTCTCGTAGGGCAACAACAAATTGATTCCACTTTGCTCGGTCGGCGGCCATCCTTCGTACAGTGCCCCAACTCTGGTTCATTCTTTGCATCTCAGCCTCCACAGTCCTCCGCCAAGTTGTTTTTTGGTCGGCCTCTCTTTCGTTTTCCTTCAGGGGTCCATAGCATAGCTGTTCTTGTGATGGCATCGGGGTCTCTTCTGAGGACATGGCCAACCCAGCTCCAGCGTCTGCCAGCTATGATGGTGTGCATGTCCTCTTGCTTGCTACGAGTAAGCAGATCTTTGTTGGTGATGGTATTCGGCCAAAAGATTCGGAGAATTTTTCTTAGGCTTGTTGTGTAAAAAGAGGACAATTTCGACATTTCCTTCTCTGTAACTCTCCAGCATTCCGCACCATAGAGAAGCACAGAAAGCACACAGCTCTGATATAATCTTAATTTTGTGCTTGTGCTGTATTGAGAGGACTTCCAGATGTTGTTTATGCTAAAAAAGGTTGTTCTTGCTTTGTTCATTCTGTTGTTGATGTCTTTGCTTTCTCCGCCGTCTGGTGTTACTATGCATCCTAGGTATGTAAAGGTGTCTGTCTGTACCAGTTGCTGATTCCTTACTGATATTCACTCAGGGTTGCTCACATTGAGCGTCATAACCTCTGACTTCTTTAGATTGATGTTCAAGCCCACCTGCTGGCTAAAATTACTAAGTCTATCCGTTTTTTCCTGGATGTGTTGATGTGAATGTGCTAGCAGTGCAATGTCATCTGCATATTCCAGATCTTCCAATGTAGAAAATGTAGTCCATCTTATTCCTCTTGGACTGCCCTCTGTTGTCTGGCACATCACCCAGTCTATGACTGTTAAAAATAGAGTGGTTGATAAGGGGCATCCCTGTCGTATTCCTGTCTTCACCTCAAAGGTTAGGTTGCTCTGCCCAACGCTACACGTAAAGTTGGCAGAGGCTTTTTATGATTGACACTATGCAGCTTGGAATTCCATAAGCCCTCAGTATTTTCCATAAACTGTCCATACGTATACTGTCAAAAGCCTTTTCAAAATTAACAATCAATTATGCTTGGATGTTAAAACAAAAAAACAACAACAAAAAAACCGAACAAAAAAAATCCATTAGGAAAAGACGACTATGACAATTGAGCAGAGATGGTATACCATACAATTGAGTGGACAAGAAAGGACATTCGTTGTCCATAAACAGCTTTTCTGTTAGTTAGTTATTATTTTTAAAACAAGAGTTTCCTCTCGTTTTGGTTCGGCTAGTCACGTTCAAACTAGACACAAAATTCAGTAGTTATTTAGGGCGGCGGTCCAAAGATAAAACGAC
>JAMPIV010007172.1:0-259973 GCA_024509875.1 Oreohelix idahoensis
TTTATTTTTTTTTATTTTTTTTTTAATTATTTGTTTTATCTTGTAATTTTAGTATAAATATTTTATATTATACAACAAAAACTCTTACTACATCCACTTCTTTATCAATTATTATTACACAACATGTATACGGAAGAAATTATAACGTTCGATGTACGAGTGGATTCTCAATCTCTCATGGTAGTGGGAAGCTTCTTATTTTTACACAGTAGACCTTAGGTTAGACAAAAAATAAAACGAATTTTTCCTAGGGATATACGGAGACTACATAAAATGTTACGGACCACGGAATTACAAAGTTCACCCAAAAAATCAACATTTCATGCACCTCAGATATGGCATTATTCTTATCTTTATGTAACTGTCAACTTCTCTTTCCGGTTTAGTGGCAGCCATCCTGTTTGCTTCACATGTGACTGGATCTTAATATTAAGGGAGTTTTTATCTCTTATTTTTATAGTTTCATGTTCTCCTACTTAATTCTCCATTTTCTTTCCTCCTGTCTCTTGTTTGTCTGTCCCTGACGAAGGCCTTGTGATGGCGCTAACGTAGGTTTTTCTTGTCCCTTCTCCTTGTAAGACGTATTACTCTTGTCACGTGGGTGTCTGTGTTATTTTATTTTATTTATTTTATTTTTTTTTTCAACTGTTTATTCTGTAAGACAGTTTTGGCACCCTGGGCCTTGGGGCGTTACCTATCTATTAGTGACACCATTGGTTCTTCACTAGAGCCAGCCTTGTCTTCGCTACCAAAGGATGTTGCAATGAATGGGGGATAAGATGGGATCCATTGTACCACAACTCTCTTGAATCGCTGACATAGTCATTTGCTCGATTTCTCCGAACACAATGTTGACAATTTATCAAGGTATTTTTTCC
The DNA here is from genome assembly GCA_024509875.1 of Oreohelix idahoensis. Lineage (NCBI taxonomy): Eukaryota > Metazoa > Mollusca > Gastropoda > Stylommatophora > Oreohelicidae > Oreohelix > Oreohelix idahoensis. Next base: position 879 of record JAMPIV010007172.1, read on the forward strand.
TTCTTCCTTTCCCTAAGCCGTCTATTCCTTCTTCCTCATCTCTCTCTATCTCTCCCTCCCTCTCTCTCTCTCTCTCTCTCTCTCTCTCTCTCTCTCTCTATTTCTCTCCATATTGTGTTGTTCTTTTGGAGTTGAATTTACCAGATTATCAGGTACTCTGAGTGCCCGATGGGCTGAGCGGCTAGTGCGCTTTCCGGGTTCTAAGATAGAAACATGGTATAGAGTCACGCTTCAGACTACGAAGCTGTTAATGGGTACCTGACTCTTTTTCTTTTGATTTTTTTAGGGAAGGCAAAATGTTGCGAAGAATGGAAACTGGTTTACCCACACCCCCCACCCCCCCACCCCCCCCCCCCCCCACCCCGCCCCCACGCCCCCCCCCCCCCCTCCCCCCCCCCCCCCCCCCCCCCCCCCCCCCCCCCCCCCCGCTCCCCCCCCCTCCCCCCCCCCCCCCCCCCCCCCCCCCCCCCCACCCCCACCCCCCCCCCCCCCCCCGACCCCCCCCCCCCGACCTCATCAAAAGGCTGGACCTAGTATGGTGAAGTCTCTAACACTACGGCAGTACCTGCTATGGGACTGTTTTTACCTGTTAAAAGCAGGGCCTAATATCGTTTTTCTCATCTCATGTCTTACCCAAAGAGCTTTCTTTTTCTGCGCCTGATCTTCTTGAATCATTTACAGCGTTTGTTTTTTTTTAATTTTAAAACTTTCTCGGGTTACTAAATTATTATGTCCGCCAACCAAAAAAAAACATCGCCTGTTGGTTATAAATTAAAGAAGTATCGAACTTTGCAAAACACATGTCTGGTTGAGGTCTACTATAAATACTGTAATTTACTGTGTTATTACACTTAAGTTTTGAGTGTATCATTACATCTATTACAACTAGTTCGCCATAAAAAGAACTATCAGTTCCGACACACAATGTTGATTTGAAATTTGTTTAACGGTTGTGTTGAATATGTGTTGTTCCTAGTGTAACAAAATAGTTCCGTTCATTCCATATTCTTTGTTTAGTCTTCCTACAATCTTTCTCTTAATTTCCATTCTTCGTCATTTTAATTATTTTTCTTCAGTATATTCGCTCGAATATTTATTTTCCTTACCTCTTACCTTTATCTTTGGGCGGGGCATAGACCCGACCCTCTTAATTATCCTTTCTTTGTTTGTGAGCAAGACATATTTTTCGTGTGATTATAGATATATACGAGTGTACAGGCGAGAATAATTTTTGTTTTGGGACGTATTGTTTTATATTAACTTATATTAACTTGTTTTCAAATTTTTTTATTAAATTTTGGTAACATTTGCTATTTGTTACACTATTGTTTTCTTGGATAAATATATACTTTAACTACTGGAAATAAGAAAACAAGACTTTGAGTTGTATATTTGTTGTCATTCAAGTCACATTCCCAATCTGGGTGGTTGTTTTTGTGTGTGTTTGTTCCTGAAATATTGATTCTTTAATCCATTTCTAGTTGTCTTAAGTTCTTAGAATGGTGATGGTGGGGATATAACAATTTTCTCTAGTAATTTCAACCTTCATCAGCTATCCGAGTTGCCTTCACCTTAGTCCTCAGTAATCTTATTCTTAAGAAATACTCTCTTCTATTTAACCAGTCGCCACTTACTTTCACTGAGATTATTGGATAGGATTGTAAAACTTCAGTTTTCTTGACTTATCTAAAGAGAGAAATATACCTCTAGGTTATTCTGTCTCTCTCAGCCCATCATCTATAAATATCCCACTCACCATCGTTGTCCCTTTATCTCTTCTTTCTTTCTTTCTTTTGTTTTTTCTTACGAATGTCTAATTGTTTGCCTGTTTTCGCTAGTTTTACTACGCCATTTCAAAAACATAGACATAAACAAACAGATGGAAAAACACAGCCTGAAAAATGGCTGCACATCAAGAGTTCTGAGACGTCAAGGAGAGAATATTTTTTACAAATAGGAAAGTAATACCAATACAGTGAGAAAATGTGAGATTTAGCTTCACGCATGGATAGTAACAGCTAAAAATGTAGGTTCGACCCATAGAATGATAAAACAGACCACTTAGATACCACGCCCATATCAGAAATTAAGCCGAAAGTAGGTCACGATGACACGGTAAAGGAAACAATGGCTTCTGGGATGAGGTGCCAATATGTTGTTTTTTTTTTTTTTTTAATAAAAGAAATTTAAAACGAAGACACTTGAAACAGAAACATTTCAAAGTAAAACGTTATTTGCGTACACGAATCTGATATTTTTTCCTGTATGTCTATATTATTCCTTTTTTTTTTTTTTTTTTTTTTTTAAAAACAGCGGCTTTTTCGCTGATCTGTTCATAAATAAGAGAAAGTATTACCTTCAATAATATTTTTAAAAAACATTAAAATGAATTACTTTTTTTAAAATGCTGCAGTGAACATTACTTGTGGAAATTTAGTGTGATCAGTAGCGGGGAAATTGAGTCTCGTAAAAATTAGGGGAAGACGTCATCAGCAGATCTCTCCCCACATTGAAAATACCTAGGGATTTCCTTTTTGGATGGAGGAAAGTATTAACGCACATACCAGATTCAGGTTGCACACGCTGTGTACTTGCACTCGATGGCGCCCTCAAAAATTGTGACACCTGACTGTACATGATTGAAAGCACGTGTCAGTGTATGTTTCTTTTTTTTTTTTTTGGAAGGGGGGGGGGGGGGGGAAGGGGGGGGGGGGGGGGGGGTCTAGGATGCGTGAGGAGGCTTTGAGCTCTCAATGACAATGGAAAGGGGGACAAATCTGCAGTTAGAGGAAGTTGACCATCATTGCAAATGACAATAATTCATATTGGACGCATTAAAATGCCACTTAGTATTCTCTGTGTCACATTCGTACTGGAAAAACATTTTGTTTTCTAGTTGGTGGAGCAACATTCAGCGTAACTAGAGCACTGAAACCTTACTTGCTGGTCTTGGGGGGACCACATCGGTGGTTGCAGGTCAAACAAGATGTAAGCTAGGTTGTTGCTGATGCATCTCAGACGTGTGTCAATGCGGGGAAAACAAGCAAATAGTAAAGCATGTCCTCCAAGGATATAGCCTGCACAAGAGGAGCAGTTTGACAGCATGACCTTTACCACGCCTATTAGATCAGAGAAATTCAATAGCGTAGAATTATTTTTAAACCTTTGAAAGCTAGAAAAAAGTGTACGTTGCAAAAATAGGGTGATAGTGAAACATGAGGTCACCTGTGTGTTACCGATGCCCGAAAGGGGAGCAAAGAATAGTAACACTGTTCCCTACCATGCATGTCGTAGAAAGCGACTAAGGAGGGTTGGGCATGGGGCTGGTTATCTCATCCTGTAAAAAAATTTAACCACAAAAAACGTGGACAAGTAAATTGAGGACTTGGCTTGTGTTTGTTGAATGCCTATGCTCCTTTGGGAGTGGAGGGTTATGATGATGATGAAACATGAGGTGGAACATTGGGGGACCAGAGAAAAATGTGGTGGAAACAGTAGAGGGAAAGTGTTAGATTAAAAATTATGGTGGCAAAGTAGAAGAATACAAGAACAAAAACGAGACAAATATAATGAATAAAGAAAACTTTACGTGGAACATATAAGGGAATAGAGAATAAGTATGTGGAAAATATAAGGGAATAGAGAAAAATTATGTGGCAAATATAGGAGACTGGAGAAACATTAAGTGGAAACTATAGGAGTATAGAGAATGATTATGTGGTAACGAGGAGGGAATAGAGAAAAATTGTTCTTTAAAAAACTGAAAAGTGAAGAAACATACCAAAAACAATGATGAATAATTAAACATTATTTTAGAAGGAAGGAGCAATACAGAAAGATTAAGTCAAGAGAAATTAAGAATAGAGACGAGTGTTTTAAGATTAATGAGATACTGAAAATGTTTAAATCAAGAACATTAAGGAAGAGAAACAAAAGTTACAAATGGATGGAAAAATGTTATGTTGATCATCAAACCATAAACAGTATGGTTAAATAAATATGTATCGAGAACCTTAGGAAACCAAGAAAATCGACCACAACGTACGGCAGAATGCGACCATGCTGTGTTAACGACATTTTCTAGATGCGATGTCTGTTTCGTTCAGTCTACTTTGCTGACTGTGGTAAAGTGGGATGTTATAAATATCTATAGGGGACTTAGTGTACTGACTGAGATCAGCTGTGAAGGTATCTATATCTAATAAGAGTAGTGTATTACAGATAACCTTACTTGCTGCCACATATGTATACCTCAGTCAGAATTATTCTGGAATATTGTGATGACTACGTTATATGTCTAGGGTATGTATATGGTGAAGTGTAAGTCACAATAACCACAGACAGATAAACAATTTAATTTATTCCACCACACTTGACAACACTGTGACACTCACATACATATAACACTCTATGAGAATATCTTAAAGGAGTCACTGATAACTTTTCAAATAACAATATGTATTCAGTGCTGTCATGAATGTATATGTGTCCTGATTCAAATACAAAGGGAACCAGGAATCACAATCAATTTTAATTACAAGTTATATGTACAGAATTTATCAATATGAATCTTGTAGTGACATATATTATTAAAAGTATCCTATGTGTGTCAGTTGTGTAGTAGTAATATGAGGTAATACTGGTTTTGTTTTGTTTTGTTCAAGCTCTGTTGGTATTTGTCATCATGACTTCAATAGTTTGTCTTTATTGGAACTAGTATTGGAGATGTTCTCAGTTCCTGATATTAAAACAATTTAATTCCCCTCTTAATGTTATTTTTACAAGGTCATTTAAGATGGGGGTACATAATGTTGAGCTCAGCTGGCCACATCAGCTTATCTTGCGTGATGGCGGCAGGAAAAGACTCCTCTGCTCGATTTCTCCCCTGTGTTCTGGAGACACCTCACTGATAGCTAAATGGACCAAGGAGTATGCTGTCCGACTCTGGATTCAGCAAAGCTCTGACCAGGTGCTGCTCAATACCATCAAGACCACGGTCCCTGAAACAAGAAGGTTGTACCTTCTACTTCAGAACTAATTTATACTCTAGTTCTACACTGAGCACAATACATAACAAACATTGAGTTCAGAGCGTTAGGCCAACTGTCAGCTTCATCTGAAATACTTTACACCAGTATATTCCTCCTTAATGGTTACTACGCCTCTGCAATTCCAGCATTATTTCTTTCTAGTCAATAATCTAGGTGTCAGTGTACTGCTTGGCAATTCCATGTAGTTTTACTTTCCTCCGACACCTTCTGTTCAGGCTGGAGCACTATAGGCTTTACTTCATGTTCGCTACTGAACCACACATATATACAGACATAAGTATCAATTTACATTCAATTTTCATTAAAAGATGTCAAATATTTCAAGCTTACCACAATTCATGGAAATATTACACAGTGACGTTGAATGGCAATGAATATAGCACAACTTCGATCTGCCGATGTCCCAGGCTTTTTTATTTTAGGAAAAAAATATAGCTGGTGCTCAACGCACTGTTCTTATCAAGTTTATTACAAGATAGTGGCCGAACTAAACAGACGCCTCCTGAATTGAGTATATTCGCAGCTCTAACCAATCAGGCCATGTTTCGACAATCGTTTGAAAAAAGTACTTCTACTTCCACGTTCCCCTAACAACCAAGGATAGCATTTATAGTCCGACTAATCGTGTTTAGCCTTACATTTGTTGCGCTCCAATCAAATAGGAGTTAAACATGGAGGCTCATTTCCCGTACAATGGTGGTTTAAAAAATCTACCACTGAGCGATTCTGATTTTGGGTGTTGTCTGACAGCACCACTATTTTATTTTGGCTATAACTTGGTAATTCCTAGACTATTTGCATAACGTTTTACATATTCTTTGTTAGCAAGCCCTAAGGAACCCAAATATACAAATTTAAAAGAGCTAAGTGGCTGCGTTCAAAATATGCAATTTCTTCTACCTCCTGTTTCGAAGATGTGCTGTCTGGGTACTGTAATGTTTTCAAACGTAAACCGGTATAATGTCATAATTCCCAATAAGCGTTTCTCAGGATTTTAAAACCTAACTCTGGTATGGGTAGTGTTTTTATCACTGTCGATTTGAAAAAAAGCTAGTGCTTGTGGCCTTACACGCGTGATGGCAGCAATTGTGTATCGCGCGACTGTGGTAGTATTGCCTGTGCCTGCTTTCTGCCTCTCCCTTCTTTCTATCTTTTTGTCCATCTGTCTTTTGTTTTTGGTAACATAGTGTAGAAAAAGACATGAATGGAATTTTAATTCTAGGTCAACTTGCGTATTTCAAGGTTTTTCTTAGAAATGGAGTACACTTTTTAGTGTGTTTGGGAAACGCGTGTATACTGCAGAAGGCTTTACTATCAACGTGAAACGTTACAATTTGCAGACGCAGGAGAACACAAAGGGGATTTCGCGTACAGTCATTGTGACAGCACTGTTCTTTACCATTCTTCTTTCCTTTTATTGAATTTATTTGTTAGACCTTATATTGTCCTTTTAATCTATATATGTGGATGCAGAATTTCACGACAAATCCTCCCCTCTTAAAACAGACGTTATACGTCAGTCTATAATTCTACATACACATAGAGAAATTTATGTCTATGCCTGGTGATTTCTTTGATTTTCATCGCACGGATGGCGGCTAAAAAAAATGAGCATCAACGTTTCTCTAATTTTATTTTGCTCATGGATTAATGCAGGTGGGTCAAGTCAAAGTAAGCACTACTGACGAAGGTTGCTTCAGACCTCTGCAATCCAAGAATCCATTTCAGATATGTTACTGTACAGCTGCAAGTGTTACAGCTTGTCTCACTACTGCTAAGCAAACAATATTCACCATTTTCTCTTCGCTGAGTCTGCTCAAACGAACCCTGTCCCGAGAATATTAGATGTTCCTCAAATTGTACGTTTTATGAGGAGTGTTGATCTATATGGTGATATCTGAGTTGTGAGAGGGGATCCAATAATTTCCGGATCAGCCTTAATAAAACACTAAAGGGACTATCCTCAATTCAAAAGGTAACAATGGAGACACTCTGCTCCTCCGAAATGTTCACACAGCCCAACAATTTGGTCTGATCACAGGCGGGATTGAATGTGGAAACGCCCTTCTAATAATATATTTATAATGTTCTATAATGTGCCGCTCAAGATGGAGGCTATATTCACCAACTATAGTTTCGCCTACCGACAATCTGGAGAATTAAGATAATATGTGGGGAAATGAGTTTCTGCATCAGAAATCAATTCGCCCTTAGCATCGCTATAAGATGTGTGGGTTATTCTCCATCCAGGGTCCGATCAATAATTTCCCTTGGACGGTGGGGGTCCGGGTGACTACCAATGTCACCAGTGCCCTTTTAATGCTAAGTTAATAGCCATAGTGTGAAGCGCTGTGAGCATTTTCCGAATTGCTCACCGGTCGTCCACTGCCCACTGTTCTTATGTTTAACAATTTTGTTTCGGGTTTTAACTTTAGTGGTGGATCATCTTCAATGTCAATGTCAGCCAGCTCCCTAAATGCGGCCTTTCATCAAACTGTCCCTGGGGTTGACTGGTCTGAATTTCTATTTTCTCTGGATGCCTTTCTCAGAGTTGCGAATCTAAATATTTTTGATGAACACTGTTGGGGGGAAGGTGGATACCTATCCTCTATGTCAACCTTATTATTGTTAGTTTCATTGTTAATGTTAGGCCCATATGTTTTAGAATGCTTCTTGGCTGGCATCTGATTATGATTTTTACCCATACTTGGGGACTGTACCTTGCTACATTTTTCACAGGCCCCCACAAAATTGTGAAATATCAGCAGCTACTTGGGGCCAGTAGAATTTTTCTGATGTCCTTTGACGGGTAGGTCCCATTTCTCTGGTGTCCACGTCTGGTACAAACATGTGATTTTGCCATCGCTTCTTCTCTGTAGGGAGTTGGGGAGTACCAAAAACTGTCCATATCCTTTTGGGTCAGGCCCCCGCCTTCCTGGGGAGCAGTCCTTATCTCAAGTAAAATTGTCCTTTCGAGTTAGGGTGGGTGCATGGCTGTTTAGCAATTTGTCAAAGCAAGGTTTTAATGTTTTGTCCTTTGCCTGGGCCTTTCTCATCTGTTTATCAGAAAAGGTTAATGGGGGTTCCTCCTCCTTTCTACTAGGGGTCGACCTGACCTGAAGCGTGTGGCCATTACCACAGGTTTTTACAGGGCTTCCTAGAAAAACAATATTTTTCTTCCTAACACCAGCGGGTAATTAGGATCGTCACACACGGCTGCTCTAATCACTCCTTCCACGTACCTTGTCTCTACATTGCTCTCGGCTACGGGAAGTGTCATGGTGGATATTACCCTTTACGGCCCTTGTATCTCCACTTTCTCTTGGTATACTGTTCAGCAGGGTGCACTTTAGGGTTGCACTCACGAACTGAGTCACTATTCTAAACCTGAATCGTAAAGGCACCTAACCTTGGCCCCATTACATGTCACTATTCTTCACAGATGGAGGAGGGGGATGTTTGAAGATTTACTATGATTCTCTTGTGTCAGTTTCAGGGCTCTTCCCCTTGTCCACTGTTATCATGCATTTGTGCCGCGTGATTTATGGAGGAATCCTTACCTACCACACATTCACTAGTATTATGATTATGCGCATCCTGCATATTTGACAATATTTTCCTTCCTGCTGAAGGGTTTCCTGTTCATAATCTTTATTTCCTTTCATTGAAATCTTGTGGGGTTTTTTTTTTATAGCATTTTCGTGGTCTATCAAACTGGTGCTTACCCTTTGTTTTGATCTCTATGATCAAATTACCATTAAAGTTTTGTGGTGCCTGATAATTGTCTACCTGCCTTCATTTCTTATTACCTGTTACTTCTGTCTTGAAGCTTGCAGCTGACTGATACCTTTCAGCAACATTTAGCAACTCAGCCAGCCTCTCTGCACCTTGTTCCATGAGAAACTTTCTCAGGTCTGGAGCCATGGACTCTCTTAATTGCTCTATAAGGACCATTTCCTTAAGATCTTGGGTTTTCCCCAGAGAAGTCCATTTCTCCAAGTATGTCTCTATTCGTGCAGAGAACTGGTGATAGGTTTCACCTGACAGTAGTTTAGCATTCCTAAATTTTTTCCTATAAAATTCTGCATTCTTTACATATCTTAACAAAAGAGCCTGCTTTAGCATGTCATAATTTTCCTGATCACCTCTGCTCATTTTTGCAAAAACTTCATAAGCTGCCCCACGAAGTCCCTGAGATAACTTTAAGCTCCACCTTTCTCTCTCTAACCCATATGTGGTAGCTAATAGTTCATACCTATTTAGATAGCTCTCTATATCATCGTCTTTCTCAACAAAATGATCTAAATGAAAATTCATAGCTGAGGTTGAGGCTCCCTGGCTAGCAGTGGCATCAGAGGCAAAGGGACTGGCACCATTTTTTCAGGAGCATGGCCTTGAAACTAAAACTCAAACTCCCTTATTCGTAATCTTCATGTTTCCCTTTGTACTCTCTTTCTCCTCTTCCTTTTCTGCTTCCCTCTCTGCTTATTCAATCTTCTTTCTTTCGGCTTTCCCTTTCTGCAGCTAATTTCTTTTGTCCTTCTCTTTCTGCCACTAATTTCCAATTTTTCTTAGCCTCAGCCGACTGCAAATCTGCAACCTCTTAATTTCCTTTCCTTTTCAGCCTCTAACTTTTTTTTCGGCCTCTTGACTTTTTCTAATCCTTAGGGCTTCTTGTAACTTCTCTTCTTCTCGTTTCAATAAATTTGTCACTTCTTTCAAAGCAGTGACTTTAAGCCAATCATAATCTTATTTTGCCGCGGTCAATAAAATTGTTCCATAGTGACAATCCTACTTCCCTCTTTATTTCTAACATCTTTGCAGTCTGAACAGCAGCAGATCGAAACTTGGCCAGGTCCGCCATTGTCTATCAGGATAAAATGGTCTAACATATTTCTAAACCAACATTATTCAATCTCTAAATATAACTCAGGTGAAACACAGGCACCGTGAGCTCAACCTTATTTAATTCCACCCAAGGATACCTTTTAATATTCTTATATTCCCTGAAGTGAATTACCCCCAATATTTTTAATAGGGAAAGATTCAAAATCCCAAGAGCGAGACCCCAATATATGATGAGTACAGGTAAAGGTGGGATGTTTACTAAATATCTCTAGGGGACTTAGTGTACTGACTGAGATCAGCTGTGAAGGTATCTGTATCTAATAGGTGTAGTGTTTTACAGACAACCTTACTTGCTTACTTACATTTGTTCTCGAATGTATTCAGCTTGTTCTCCAATGATTTTGTTATTTTCCAACTCTCACAGCCGTATGTTAACACTGAGATAACATTTGAATTAAACAGACGAAGCTTGGTATGTATATTCAATGATCGTAATTTCCAAATGTTAGATAATCTATTGAAGGCGCTAGCTGCCAAAGCAATTCTAGTATGGATTTCTCTTGTTGTGTCACCATCCTGAGTCATTTTACTGCCTAAATAATTGAAACTTTCAACTTTCTGTAGTTTTTCCCTTTTCTAACGAGACCTTTGATATCATCTTGAACAGGGAAAAACTACAGAAAGTTGAAAGTTTCAATTATTTAGGCAGTAAAATGACTCAGGATGGTGACACAACAAGAGAAATCCATACTAGAATTGCTTTGGCAGCTAGCGCCTTCAATAGATTATCTAACATTTGGAAATTACGATCATTGAATATACATACCAAGCTTCGTCTGTTTAATTCAAATGTTAACTCAGTGTTAACATACGGCTGTGAGAGTTGGAAAATAACAAAATCATTGGAGAACAAGCTGAATACATTCGAGAACAAATGTCTTAGAAAACTCATGAACATCAGTTGGAAAGAATTCAAGACTCATCGACAAATAAGAGAAGACTCTAGGCAGAAATATGTCTCCGACTATATAAGGAAAAGACGATGGTCATATATCGGTCATGTCCTACGAATGCAAAACAACAGAATACCACTACAGGCTCTCACTTGGGTTCCTGAGGGTAAGCGGAAAAAAGGAAGACCAAAAGAAACACTCAGAAGAACAATAATAAGAGAAGGAAGAACGTTGGGCCTAATAATGTGCAAGAGCTAAGAGGAGTGGCGTCACAACGAACAACCTGGAGAGCACTGGTTTCTGCCTTATGCGCCGTGTTTGGCGCTTAAAGAATTTATTATTATTATTACTTGCTGCCACATATGTATGCCTCAGTCAGAATTATTCTGGAATATTGTGATGACTACGTTATATGTCTAGGGTATGTATATGGTGAAGTGTAAGTCACAACAACAACAGACAGATAAACAATTTAATTTATTCCACCACACTTGACAACACTGTGACACTCACATACATATAACACTCTATGAGAATATCTTAAATGAGTCACTGATAAATTTTCAAATATCAATATGTATTCAGTGCTGTCATGAATGTATATGTGTCCTGATTCAAATACAAAGTGAACCAGGAATCACAATCAATTTTAATTACAAGTTATATGTACAGAATTTATCAATATGAATATTGTAGTGACATATATTATTAAAAGTATCCTATGTGTGTCAGTTGTGTAGTAGTAATATGAGGTAATACTGGTTTTGTTTTGTTCAAGCTCTGTTGGTCTTTGTCATCATGACTTCAATAGTTTGTTTCTGTTGGAACTAGTATTAGAGATGTTCTCAGTTCCTGGCATTAAAACAATTAATTTCCCTCTCAATTTTATTTTACAATGTCATTTTAAGATGGGGGTACATAATGTTGAGCTCAGCTGGCCACATCAGCTTATCTTGCGTGATGGCGGCAGGAAAAGACTCCTCTGCTCGATTTCTCCCCTGTGCTCTGGAGACACCTCACTGATAGCTAAATGGACCAAGGAGTATGCTGTCCGACTCTGGATTCAGCAAAGCTCTGACCAGGTGCTGCTCAATACCATCAAGCCCACGGTCCCTGAAAACAAGAAGGATGTACCTTCTACTTCATAACTAATTGATACTCTAGTTCTACACTGAGCACAATACATCACAAACATTGAGTTCAGAGCGTTAGGCCAACTGTCAGCTTCATCTGAAATACTTTATACCAGTATTTCCCTCCCTAATGGTTACTACGCCTCTGCACTTCCAGCATTATTTCTGTCTAATCAATAATCTAGGTGTCAGTGTACTGTTTGGCCATTCCATGTAGTTTTACTTTCCTCCGACACCTTCTGTTCAGGCTGGAGCATTATAGGCTTTACATCATGTTTGCTACTGAACTACACATATATACAGACATAAGTTATCAATTTACATTCAATTTTCATTAAAAGATATTGAATATTTCAAGCTTACCACAATTCATGGAAATATTACACAGTGACGTTGAATGGCAATGAAATATAGCACAACTCCGATCTGCCGATGTCCCAGCTTCCTTTATTTTAGGAAAAAAATATACACTGGTGCTCAACGCACTGTTTCTTAGTAGGTTTATTACAAGATGTGGCCCTGAACAGACGCTCTGAATTGAGTATATTCGCAGCTCTACCCAATCAGGCCATGTTTACCCAATCGTTTGAAAAAAAGTACTTCTACTCCCGTTTCCCCTGACAACGAAAGATGGTATTTATAGTCCGACTAATCGTGTTTAGCCTTACATTTGTTGCGCTCACCAATCAAATAGGAGTTTAACATGGAGACTCATTTCCCGTACAATGGTGGCCTAAAATTCTGCCACTGAGCGATTCTGATTTTGGTGTTGTCTGACACCCTCACTATTTTATTTTGGCTATAATCTTGTAATTCCTAGACTATTTGCGTAACGTTTTACATATTCTTTGTCAGCAAGCCCTAGGGAACCCAAATATACAAATTTAAAAGAGCTAAGTGGCTGCGTTCAAAATATGCAATTTCTTCTACCTCCTGTTTCGAAGATGTGCTGTCTGGGTACTGTAATGTTTTCAAACGTAAACCAGTATAATGTCATAATTCCCAATAAGCGGATCTCAGGATTTTAAAACCTAACTCGGGAATGGGTAGTGTTTGTATCACTGGCAATTTGAAAAAAAAGCTAGTGCTTGTGGCCTTACACGCGAGATGGCAGTAATTGTGTATCGCGCGACTGTGGTAGTATTGCCTGTGCCTGCTTTCTGCCTCTCCCTTCTTTCTATCTTTTTGTCCATCTGTCTTTTGTTTTTGGTAACATAGTGTAGAAAAAGACATGAATGGAATTTTAATTCTAGGTCAACTTGCGTATTTCAAGGTTTTTCTTAGAAATGGAGTACACTTTTTAGTGTGTTTGGGAAACGCGTGTATACTGCAGAAGGCTTTACTATCAACGTGAAACGTTACAATTTGCAGACGCAGGAGAACACAAAGGGGATTTCGCGTACAGTCATTGTGACAGCACTGTTCTTTACCATTCTTCTTTCCTTTTATTGAATTTATTTGTTAGACCTTATATTGTCCTTTTAATCTATATATGTGGATGCAGAATTTCACGACACTGACAAATCACTTACCCTGCTGGTTTATTGATCAGTTGTGGTTACCTTGAAACTTCTGCTTCTTCTTTATTATCTTCATTATTATTTTCGTTGTCTTCTTTCAGCATTTCGAGCCCTCATTAGTTTTATCTTCAGGTAATTATCCTATGTTGTAATTGTCCATTTGTTAGATGTTAAATCGTCTTCCTTTTACACCTTGATGATCAAATTTGCAACAAAAACCATTAAAAAGCAATTTTATTTAAACGCGTTACAAAAATTAGGATTCTTAACCATGACTATTTTGAAATGCTTCATATGTTTATTATTTTCGAAAATAAAATTAAAAATTTTGTTAATATCGAAGTCGAAATATATGCTTATATTCAAACTTCTTGCAAGGGAGCAAGCTGCGGTGATGACGCCATGCTCTATCTGCAGCAATGATGAAGAAGATTGCTTTCTAGGCTTAGATCGTTTTTCTTTTCCTTATTTTTTAAGCGTTCTCTCAATTAACAGAACCAAGGTACAAGTATTCCGAACTTCCGTAAACACGATTAAAAGACAAAGGGGAGAGATATCACATGGTCTTGGGGGAAGGGCATCACATGGTCTTGGGGGAAGGCAATCACACTTTCATGGAAAGGAACTTCCTTTATTTATCGTAACAACTGTAAACGACAAGGAAAACCGGGATGTCTGATCAGCATATCTTAGACAACCCTTTATCACTGCACCCTCATTTCGCTTAACAAATCAGTTCGTGTTTGTCTCTTTGTTAGTTTCCTGTTGTTCCAAATGTCTCTACTTTTCTGTCTATTCTCTTCCCTCTTCCCTCAATATGGAGCATGGAAGCATTGCTCCTGCTGGTCTCCTTGCAATAAGCCTACACCACACCATTCATGTGCTCTTGTAGTACCTCATTTAAGTTGCCTCGTACAACTCTTGTAGTACCTCATATATACACTCTGATAGACCCTTTCCCGTCCATCTCTTGATGTTATCTTCCCACTTATAGCGCTGTCTTCCCCTTGCACGTTTGCCTTCAACTCTCCCTTCTGTTATGGTCTTCTGCAAGGTGTTATGCCTTTTTATGTGGCCAAAGTATTTTAGCTGCCGAACTTTGACCTCTCTCATTAGTTCTCTTTTCATACCTAGATTTTCTAGGACCTCCTTATTTGTTTTCATCTCTTTCCATGAGATACGCCCCATTCTTCTATATATCCACATTTCAAGAGCCTCAATTCTTTCTTCCAAATGCTTATTCATCGTCCATGTTTCTGCACCATACAGAAATGCAGAATATATATAACACTTTATGATTCTCAGTTTTAATTTATGAGATAACTGTTTGGATGTCAGTATATGTTTCATGTTGTTGAATGTAGCTTTGGCCATTCCTATTCTCTTCTTGATTTCTGTTTCACATCTGCCATCTTCTGTTATTATATGACCAAGATATACGTAGCTCTTGCCTTGTTCCAGGATTTTCCCATTTACGCTTATCTTTAATGTGGGTTTATCGTCTGTTTTGCTAATTATCATAGTTTTAGTTTTCTCAATATTAATGTCGAGTCCATATTCATGACTTATACTGTTCACTTGCTTCACTAGTTCTTGTAACTCCTGTTCGCTTTCAGCTAACAACACGGTATCATCTGCATATCTAAGGTTGTTTATTGATCTTCCACTGATGTTCAGTCCTGGTATTTCCTGTATCTGTTTGAAAATTTTTTCGGTGTATAAATTAAATAGGCAGGGGGACAGCACACAACCTTGTCTGACACCTCTTTTTATGTCTATGTATGGTGAATAATTCCTTCCCGATCTTACTGTGGCAGTTTGCTCCCAATAAAGGTTACTGAGTATTCTTATATCTTTTCCATCAATACCTATGTCTTTGAGGCATTCAATTATTTTCTCATGATGGATTCTGTCAAAAGCCTTCTTATAGTCAATGAAGCACATATACATACTTTTTTGGACCTCTGTATATTTTTCTGCTAATCTTCTTAGGCAAAATATTGCCTCTCTTGTTCCACTGTTCCGTCTAAAACCAAACTGTTCTTCTTGGATTTCGCTGTCTACTTTACTTTTTATTCTTTCCTGTATGATTTTGAGCAGTAATGACGCATATTCCCCCAGGTCTCCTGGGTAGTGAGATCGGATGCCTAGCCTTCTCGGATAAGGGCGAAAAAAATAGAAGGCCTCGTGTGTAAGATGCACACATTAAAAATCCCGTGGCAGCTGCAAATCGTAAAGAGTAGGCCATTCGGCCGCTGCCTTGGAAAAATTTAAAATTAGGAAAACCTACCCAACAAAAAATATTTATTGAAAGTGTGATTCCTACATAGACACGTTGGGATCCTCGTCGGTGCTACAGAGTTCGTGTACTGTGCTGATATCCTCTTTGTGTGATCTAAGGTAGGATATCGGAGCTATGAAGATGGTCCTTTAAACCAAACCAAACCTTACTTGCTTCAATGCGTCCATGTACTATTGTAGCAGTGGTTCATGTGGCGATTTGTTTAACATGATGAGTTAGCAACCTCATCGTACAACCTTCTAGTGGGTGCCTCATCTGACATGTCGGAGGAAGCAGTGGTGTATTCTTTCTTTGCCTCCACAGAGACCCCCAAGAACCGCAAGGACAACATTGTTTTTTCCTTTCTCTCATTCGTCACTCATTTGTGTTGACATCTTTAAGAGATTCGCACGGCAAGTACGTACTGTCTTCGACTTACGACGTACGCGACTTGCAACCACTCGTACTGACGACGACCACACCATTTACCCTATTATATTTTTCCGATTATTTTCGACTCTCAACGTCCGGTGATAAATGTTGTTTTTTTATTTATTTATTATTTATTATAGTACAGTGCTGTACAGTAATATTATGTTATAATTTGCACATTGTATAATTTTACTATAAACAAATCCTAAAATTAGTTTTTTTTAAATATAACTAAACAAATGTAGACATGTTAGCTTCTTCGACGATTATTCTCAATGTGGCTATCTGGTCTGTATAGGATCTGTTTTGTCGAAAACCTGCTTGTTCATCTCTCAGTTGCTTGTCTAAGGACTCTTTTAATCTCTCAAGGATGATTCTGTTTAATACTTTTCCTGGCACTGATAGTAACATTATTCCTCTTGTATTTCCCTTCTTATGCAACTTGACCAGATAACCTTCCTTCCATTCTGCTGGTATTTCCTCTCTCTCCCAGATTTTGCCAGGTAGTTTGTATAATATCTCTGCAGAGGACTCAATATCTGTTTTGATGGCATCTGCTGGAATTACATCTGGACCAGCTGCTTTTCCATCTCTCAGAAGCTTTATGGCTTTCTTTATTTCTTCTGTACTTGGTCGTTCACTGTTTAGCTGTTTGGTTTCTGTATAAAATTGTTATAAAAACAAGACAAAAAAACCAACTAGTCTTACATAAATGGGTGCTTGCTTAGAGTAGAAGACTTGAAGCGGTATGACAAGATCCTTAATGTAGATCTGATGACAAGAACCAGACAAGCGCCAGCACTGATGACAAGAACCAGACAAGCGCCAGCACTGATGACAAGAACCAGACAAGCGCCAGCACTGATGACAAGAACCAGACATGTGCCAGTGGAACAAGAGATGAGAAGAAGACGCAAGAGATAAATAGGACACAAATTGAGGAAACATCTAAATAGCATTACAAGGCAGTCTTTGAACTGAAATAAACTCATTTTTGCTTGCAATCCTAAGACCATAAGATATTTTATATTTAGACATGCGCCCAACATTACCTACGGACCTTGCGTCTAGGTGTCACGAGTTGCCTCCCGTTCGCTCTGCAGTAATGGTCCAGCAAAGGCCAAAACCTAGATGACCTATGTGGGTCTTCAAAGGTATCTATCTTCGCACAAGATTACTCTTGGCAGAGATGCAAATAGAAGGATGATGATGCTTCTACCTTGAGACGGTTTTCACAAGATATTCAGAAATCGATGCTGAGTGTGTCTTAGCACAGCTAACTTATTATCTGCCCGACAACTTTTGTGACAGCTCGTTAGATCCCCAACTGATTTAACTCAGTGAAATCTTAATTTAGTAGCTTTGTTTTAAGTGTATTTATGGTGAATCAGACCTACGGGTGCAGTAAACTCAAAGGGATTAAATCATCTATAAATTTGTATATACAAATAACACAATAAATAATAAATTATAATTAATAGTGTAAAATGAATAATTCTTTTGAAAAAGGTAATCATCACAGTGTGATGTTATTGATATTGAGGGAATTGTCTGAAAGTTCACTTGGCAGCTTTCACGTTTGTACTTAGCTGCCAGTAAATTTGTTGGTTTCTGCTCCAGCCGATGTTTGGTCTTTTGCAGGTTATGGACTGGTTTACTCACGTCACTGCTCAAGTCTGGAGGTTGTGACACGTTCCAAGAAATATCAGGGAGCAATCACTAAGCTGGTCCAGCGTCTTCAAGACCCGTCTGATGGTGGTGTCTAGCGTTGACAGCAGGCCACGTATACCACACACTTTGTTCCAGAGATAGCACCCTTGACTCGTACCAACAACTAATATTATGAAAGACAAACAATTACCCTCCTGAGTATTGGGTTTCCTGACACACAATCATGTGCTCACCCCCCCATTTTTTATTCTACCATCCCATCTACCTCAGAACTTTACCCTCTCTGAGCATTAATATTGATCCCAGTGAGCGGAAAACATTCGTTACATTTATATTGAATATCTTTCCATTTGCACTGGTTGAAAAGGTGAAAATTATAATAAGTATCTACACCAGTTCTATCATCACCCACTCCCTGCTTCATATGGATCTTAGGACTACCTCTGCTTTTTGGTTCTCTATAAGAAACCTGCATAAAGCAGTCACCAGCTCTTGTAGTGGTGGTTCATGAAACCGTCATTCTGTATGCTGAGGTTGCCAGCTTCAGATGACTTGGACATCCATTAGCAATTTTCACATGTTAATAAATGCAATATATAGAATTTTAAAATGTACAACTTACCCTAAACCTCTTTAGGAATACTGACTCCTGGCTCATATAAATAGTTAAGGCAACTAGTTTAAGATGCCTCTTACACGCGGTCTGGGGTATAATCTTGCACTAGGCTCCCACTTTGACTTTGTGTTCAGATTCCTAGGATTCCGGCTTTCCTTGTTAATGTAGGTAGAGTTTTCCTGGGATGTAAGTCCACAAGATGCTCAAACAAAATCCGGTACGATAAATGGAATTCTGCTCCTATTCCTTACTCTGGCTAGCTGGCTGTCTTCTTCAATTTCACAGTGCTGTAAACCGGCGAAAGTGTCAGACTATATTGCAACTTTCGTCCCACGCACGTGGTTGTTACAGTCTTTCTTCTTCTTCTGTGTTCGTCTTAAAAAAGGACGTTTGTTACGTAGTGTCGCAGTTTACAGCAAAGCTGCGATATCTGCGCCTTTCGGCCCGACATATCAGTTTTCTGCATGGCATTTCTGGGACCGGGTTAGCCTTCCCTCTTCGATCCCTACTTTCTCAGCCAGACTGCAGTGATGCAGCCTGTTTCCAGGACCACCACTTGGAGGTGGAGTAGGGTCTTGGTCAGCTCTGGTTTGCTGGCCCTGACGCAAGCAGTCAAGTTATGGGTCGCTTACTGCATTCCTCACTTTTGATGCGTCTTCGGTCCCGTTGTTCCAGTCTGACCAGGCCTGAATCAGAAATGTTGTTGATAACATCTAGAATTGCCCAGCCAATTGTATTCAATCATGCTTGTTATGATAACTTTCCTCGTGGAATTTTCTGTGTGACTCATGCGTTTGTGAAATTCAAACGGTCACTCTCCATTTAAGGTAGAGTGCTTTTCCGTCTAGGATTATCACATTTACAACTCACAACTTCCTGAATTTATTACTGATCATATCTTCCCGAAAGCTATTACAACATTCCGTCTTTCAGGTGCGTGTCTACAATATGTCCCCACGTGGATAATTTACTGCCGTGTACCTGTGCAAAAAAACGTTCATCGTGGGACCATCTGGGTTGTTTTCTCTCCACGAGAGAAATTAGGAAATCACAATAGCCAAATCAGCGATAAGCAACTAGCGGGGCGACCTACGTGTTAAGCCGGCGCGCCCATGTTTGGTACAGGAGAATGTTACCAACATGACTGTCGGTCAATATTACATCACCTGTCCACTTTCTCAACAGGGATGATCAGGTAAACAGAAATGACGAATTATTACAGGAAGAAATGTAAACAATGACTCGAAAATACCAAATATTGTCCGAGGTCTGAAAATAGAACGAGAAGAGCACAAAATGAATTACGGGGTGGCACAAGAAATGAAAAGTTTCGAGGTCATTCTACCTCTTCATCGGACTCTTTCCTCCCATCGTCTCTTTGAGTGGTCCAAAGACGTGGTAATCACTTGGGGCTAGGTCTGGCGAGTACGGCGGATGTGGAAGACACTCAAAGTACAGGTCCTCGATGGTTGCAACCGTTGCACGGGCAGTATGGGGCCGAGCATTGTCATGTTACAACAAGACACCTGTACTCAGAAGTCCACGTCGTTTGGATTTGATTGCGGGTCGAAGTTGATTCCTGAGAAGATCTGTATGCGTGGTACTGGTGACAGTGTTCCCCCTGGGCCTTCATCGGACAATCAAACTGTCCATAGCTTTCATCGGGCAATAAAAGGGATCTTGTATTCATCTGACAATCAAAGGGATCGATAGACTTCATTTGACAATCAAAGGGATCCATAGCCATCATCGGACAATCAAAGGGATCCGTTGCATTCATTGGACAATCGAAGGGGTCCATAGCTTTCATCGGACAATCAAAGGGATCCATAACCTTTACTGGACAATCAAAGCGGTCCATAGACTTAATCGGCCAATCAAAAGAGTCCTTGGCGCAAACAATTTTTAGAACCCTTGCTCTACATCCTGGGTATTCTGGTCTAGTTCGTATCACGCCTTCCTTGTCCTTTATTAGTTCCGACTACCTTGATCAAACAGGGTTCTGGCGTTCCATGTATCACATCTAGGAATTTTAGAAGTCAGCGATTCAAATTCCTGTCAAATTTCTCTGAGCACAGTCATAAATCTCCATGTTGATTTTCCTCTTTCAATGTAGGTTACTGCCTCGTGTGGTCCCCCCCCTCCCCCCCCCGGCGGGGGATGGGTTCTGATGAGACAAAGAAATAATATGACTACTGCTAATTGAGGCATGTCGTAGAAGGCGACTAATACGATGTTGTGCAGCGGACTGATAACTTCTTCACGTAAAACTGGTTGCTACAGCCACCACACTCGGAGATGTGTGTTTTAGTGTATGCTTCTTCAAGGAGGCCATCTCCAGTGGTGGCTCTATGCTTCACGGGGTATGAAAAAGAGACGATGATGATATAATGATGATGATGTTGATGATGATGATGATGTTGATGATGTTGATGATGATGATGATGATGATATAATGATGATGATGATAATGATGATGATGAATTTAGGTTACCAGAGGCTTGGATCCGACGACTTGAATGCATTTTAGAGATTTCTTAAATAAGTGTTTATAAGCCTTCTGGCTAACTCAAACGTGTAGCGTTTCATTATGTTTTGTTGGACAACTTTTCCTTGTCTTAATTCATGTGGTTTTATTTTTTGTTGTTTAAGCTGACACAAAATATTTCACAAAGTGTGCTTTGTTCTTACGCATTTGTAAACATTACGTAATGCCAGTTTAATCTTTCCCCTTTTCTACGTCTTCATACATCATTCGGTATCACTTATTTATATTTTACTCGACTACAACATGCTCTTCAAGTTATCTACACCAATAACTGCATTTCTTTTGCTCATGTTTGTTTACCTGAGCGTAACAGAGAATAGAGGTTACTAGGTGCACGAAAGTGTTTGCGCAATCACCTTTCACGTTTAGTTTTTGTATCACTCAATCTTCCCAGTACTACTGTCGCACTTTGTGTTAAACGTCACACCTCCCGGTGTCTACGTGATTTTTCACCCAGTGTAAACAAACGTACCTCTGTCAGAGCTAGTAGACACCCACCCCCCCCCCCCCCCCCCCAACAAGAGCTCCCTGACACTGTAAACATTGTGCTGCATTCACATTAAGAATATGCAACTGGCGAAAGGGAAAAACAGACGCCTATATGGTTTATCATATCTAAATCGTTTTTGTGGTTAGATGATTTTTTTTTCGGCCTTGACACTGAACACAAAAATCTAGAGCTATGACAAAACCTTGCACAGCTGAACTCGTCAACAAAAACAGGCATTCAGTCAAACATTTTTTTTTCTAGGAACAGTGCAACCGAATGTGTCGACAAATAGTTTTTATCATTGATACGACAAACACTTAACGAAAAAATATGCAAAAAACACATACACAACAAAGACAACATTTAGCACAAATCTAAAACATCAGACAGCTTACGTAACATCTTAACAGCGCGTACAATGTCTATGCACTGACGTATGTGATCGCTGACGCAATACCTAGACACAGAATACATACTCTGTATTTGTCTATATGTGCGTGTCTATCAACTCACTGCCGAAATAAAAGAAACAAATAAATAAACCACGTGAGTTCAACCGTTTGAAGTGAGATCTTTGTGACGCAAATTTGTTTTTGTTGCAGGGCATTAAGTGTATGTTAGTGTTCGGGGCAGTAAATTGTTACTGCTGACACACCACTTCAGTGCGAATTTTCTGTTTAAACAACTCAACTTGCACTTGGAATAGCGTACGCTTTTTTTTTTTAAAATGTAACGGCAACCCCATATCAGATAATGCTTTAGGGGAGTGTTGTGTTAGAGACGTCGAAATGCTAGGTTCAGCTTGAAGAGGTGCAGTGACTACTTTCCTTCCTTGCTGCTTTTGCCTTCCCTAACTCAAGAACAGATTTAGGAAATCATTTACAGCTAGGCAGACTGGACCTGTCGGTACCAGGTTTCGAACCCGATAACTTTGCCACTCTACCAGTCGAACGGTCAGCACAAACATTAGTACATAGTAATGCTGGTTACGTCCCAGGAAGTTCCCGGGGACTCTTGAGAAGATACAGAGTCAATATGACTTTACTGTTCCCTCAGGAATGACGTCAGAGGCCATTATTATGAGATTGTAGATGAGACTGGTGCCAACCTCATTATGTAAGACGAGCTGCTGTAGAAATCTTACTTACTTACTACTTACTTACTTACTACTTACTTACTTACTACTTACTTACTTACTTAGTCGTTCCCCTTCTACCGTGAGGTGTAGAGGTTTGGAAGAGAGAGCGTCAGACTATCCTATCGGCTGTCTTCCTCCTGGCCTGGTTCCATTCTAGTCCTCGGTCCTTCAAAGATTGTCTAATGTTATCCTCCCAGCGGACTCTGGGTCGTCCTGGGGGTCTGGATCCCTGGCTCTTTGTTTCCCATGCTTGTCGTGGTAGCCGATCTTCTCCTATTCTGCAGACATGGCCAAACCATCTTAGTTGGGACTGTTCTACTTGGGTCTGCAGGGGGTGGGATTTTTGGCCTTGACGTATCAAGGTTTTAGAAATCACCGCCGCAAAAGCACATGAACACCTGGGTGCAAGTTTCTTGCATGG
Source organism: Oreohelix idahoensis (assembly GCA_024509875.1). Lineage (NCBI taxonomy): Eukaryota > Metazoa > Mollusca > Gastropoda > Stylommatophora > Oreohelicidae > Oreohelix > Oreohelix idahoensis. Next base: position 23,981 of record JAMPIV010007172.1, read on the forward strand.
TGTCTAGCTGCAATCTTGGCTCTGTGTTTCCAGGAGAGTGAAAATAAAAATGATGATGATATAACGACGACAACTGCCATTTTTTTTTTTTTTTTTTTTTTTTGCGTTCGCCCGCTAATACTCGAGGCGAAATCTCAGGTTATTATTTTATGTCTAACCTGACATTGATTTTACGTGAGTATCCCTTTATTTCTTGTACAGAGACAGGTGTCCCTCGCCATTCAGGCAAATGCTCGCCGATTTCGGAGGTACCCATTGCAGCTGGGTCGGCTCAGGAGCCGCCAGTCCCTGGTCGACGACACTCCTTCAAATGTCCTCGCCAGGTCTCGAGTTAATCCTGTCCAAATCCCGGTCGACGAAAAATCCTCAAATGCCGTCGCCCGGGTTTGATCCTGTATCACCCGGTCGCCAGAGCGGTGTTGTAACCACTACGCTAGCGCGGCTCCCCCATGATGGTGATAATTATGATGGTAATGGTGATGTGATGATGATGATTATGGCGACGACGATGGTGATGATGATAGTTACTACGACGACGATGATGATTATGATTATAATGATGATGATGTCATTGACGACGATGATGATTAAGACGTAATGATTATATAATAATGACATACCTGTATTAATGCGTGCACTTCTGTACACAGTATTTGCTGTTAGAAAGCTAGTGGCTGAACGTGTCTTCTGGATTGGTGGCGCTGCGTGTTCGGGGAAATTTTAAACAACCATACAATACTTAACATTATTTTATAATATTTAACTAGTTACTAATTACAATATTAAGACGTGTTCTTTTCAACATAGATTAAGTCACTTGGTTATGTCAGAACCCAATTTGCCATTCACAAATACATGACATCTTTTAGTAGGAGAAGAGTGTTAAATACTAAGTCCTGAAAAGGATTAATAACATCTGCTTGCTAGCACTGAAAAGGTTTGCCAGTACGCCAACGCTGACCATAACCTCCTCAGTTTACCAACACCGACTGCGAAGTGCCAACACAAAACATCTGTAGAATACTTCATAACCGTAAATTATAACAGTAGAAAACAAAAATGTGTACCCTATCCGAATATTAACCTAAAAAGAAATAACAATTCATTCTTCTTTGTTTCCTATGGGACATGGAGTCACCACTACAGCTTCTACCCACTCTAGGATCAAAGCCTATGTGTTCTTGATGTGGTGGTTTCTGTAGCAATATGTTTCACATGATGAGGTTGTTAACATTATACACAACCTCATACTTTATTACCTCCTCCAATGATATGATGAGGTTGTTAACATTATACACAACCTCATACTTTATTACCTCCTCCAATGACATGATGAGGTTGTTAACATTATACACAACCTCATATTTATTACCTCCAATGTCATAATGAGGTTGTTAACATTATACACAACCTCATACTTTATTACCTCCTCCAATGACATGATGAGGTTGTTAACATTATACACAACCTCATATTTAGTACCTCCTCCAACGACATGATGAGGTTGTTAACATTATACACAACCTCATATTTATTACCTCCTCCAATGACATGATGAGGCTGTTAACATTATACACAACCTCGCATTTATTTCCTGCTCCAATGACATGATGAGGTTGTTAACATTATACACAACCTCATATTTATTTCCTGCTCCAATGACATGATAAGGTTTTTAATATTATGCACAACCTCATAGTTATTTCCTCCTCCAATGGCCTGATGAGGTTGTAAACATTATACACAACCTCATATTTATTACCTCCTCCAATGACATGATGAGATTGTAAACATTATACACAACCTCATATTTATTACCTCATCCAATGGCATGAGGTTGTTAACATTATACAAAACTTCATAATTATTACCGCCTCCAATGACATGTGGTTGTTAACATTATACACAACCTCATATTTATTACCTCCTCCAATGGCATGATGAGGTTGTTAACATTATACACAATCTCATATTTATTACATCCTCCAATGACATGATAGGGTTGTTAACATTATACACAACCTCATATTTATGACCTCCTCCCATGACATGAGGTTGTTAACATTTTACACAACCTCATATTTATTACGTTCTATAAAGACTTTATGAGTTTGTTAACATTATACACAATGTCATATTTATTACTTCCTCCAATGACATGATGAAGTTGTTAACATTATATACAATCTCATATTTATTACCTCCTCCAATGAATGATGAGGTTGATAGCATTATACACAACCAAATATTTATTACCTCCTCCAATGAAATGATGAGGTTGTTAACATTACACATAATCTCATGTTTATGACCTACCCCAATGACATGATGAGGTTGTTAACATTGTACACAACCTGATATTTATTACCTCCTCCAATGATATGATGAAGTTGTTAACATTATACACAATCTCATATTTATTACAACCTCCAATGACATGATGAGGTTGTTAACATTATACACAACCTCATATTTATGACCTTCTCCAATGACATGAGGTTGTTAACATTATACACAACCTCATATTTATTACCTCCTCCAATGACTTGATGAGGTTGTCAACATTATACACAATTTCATATTTATTACCTCCTCCTATTACATGATGACGTTGTTAATATTATACACAACCTAAAATTTATAACCTCCTCCAATGCCACGATGAGGTTGTTAACATTATACACAGCCTCATATTTATGACCTCCTCCAATAACATGAGGTTGTTGACATTATACACAACCTCGTATTTATTTCCTCCTCTAATGACATAATGGGGTTGTTAACATTATACACAACCTCATATGTATTTTCTCTTCCAATAACACGAGGTTGTTAACATTATACACAACCTTATATTTATTACCTCCTCCAATGACATGAGGTTGTTAACAGTATACACAACCTCATAGTTATTACCTCCTCCAATGACATGAGGTTGTTAACATTAAACACAACCGGATTTTTATTACCTCCTCCAATGACATGATGAGGTTGTTATCATTACACAACCTCATATTTATTACCTCCTCCAATGACATGATGAGGTTGTTAACATTAAACACAACCACATATTTATTACCTCCTCCAATGACGTTATGAAGTTGTTAACATTGTACACAACCTCATATTTATTACCTCCTCCAATGACATGATGAGGTTGCTAGCATCATACACAACCTAATATTTATTACCTCCTCCACTGACATGATGGTGTTGTTAACATTATACACAATCTCATATTTATGACATCTTCCCATGACAAGAAGTTGTTAACATTATACACAACCTCATATTTGTTACTTTCTCCAATGACGTGAAAGGGTTGTTAACATTATACACAATGTCATATTAATTACCTCCTCCAGTGACATGATGAGGTTGTTAACATTATATACAACCTCATATTTATTACCTCCTTTAATGAAATTATGAGGTTGTTAACATTATACACAATCTCATATTTATTACCTCCTCCAATGACACGATGAGATTGTTAACATTATACACAATCTCATATTTATTACCTCCTCCAATGACATGGTGAGGTTGTTAACATTATACACAACCTTATATTTATTACCTCCTCCAACGACATGAGGTTGTTAACATTAATCACAACCTCACATTTATTACATCCTCCAATGACATGATGAGGTTGTTAACATTATACACAACCTCATATTTATTACCGCCTCCAATGACATGATGAGGTTGTTAACATTATAAACATTCTCATTATTATTACCTCCTCCAATGTCATGATGAGGTTGTTAACATTGTACACAACTTTATATTTATTGCCTCCTCCAATGACATGATGAGGTTGTTGACATTATACACAACCTCATATTTATTACCTTCTCCAATGACATGAGGTTGTTACCATTATACACAACCTCATATTTATTACCTCTTCCAACGACTTGATGAGGTTGTTACCATTACACATAATGCCATATTTATTACCTTCTCTAATGACATGATGAGGTTGGTAACATTATACACAACCTCATATTTATTATCTCCTCCAATGACATGAGGTTGTTAACATTATACACAACCTCATATTTTTTACATTCTCCAATGACATGAGGTTTTTAAAATTATACACAACCTCATATTTATTACCTTTTCCAATGACATTATGATGTTGTTAACATTAAACACAACCTCTTATTTATTACCTCCTCCAATGACATGATGAGGTTGTTAACATTAAACACCACCTCATATTTATTACCTCCTCCAATGACATGATGAGGTTGTTAACATTAAAAACAACCTCATATTTATTACCTCCCCAATGACATGATGAGGTTGTTAACATTAAACACAACCTCATATTTATTACCCCCTCCAATGACATGATGAGGTTGTCAACATTAAACACAACCTCATATTTGTTACCTCCTCCAATGACATGATGAGGTTGTTAACATTAAACACAACCTCATATTTATTACCTCCTCCAATGACATGATGAGGTTGTTAACATTAAACACAACCTCATATTTATTACCTCCTCCAATGACATGATGAGGTTGTTAACATTAAACACAACCTCATATTTGTTACCTCCTCCAATGACATGATGAGGTTGTTAACATTAAAAACAACCTCATATTTATTACCTCCTCCAATGACATGATGAGGTTGTTAACATTAAACACAACCTCATATTTATTACCTCCTCCAATGACATGATGAGGTTGTTAACATTAAACACAACCTCATATTTATTACCTCCTCCAATGACATGATGAGGTTGTTAACATTAAACACAACCTCATATTTATTACCTCCTCCAATGACATGCCAGAAAAATCAATACTCCTATTCTTTCTTAATGTCTTCTGAACTTCCCCCTCCCCCCCCCCCCCCCCCCCCCCCTTTTCCGGGAAGGAAAAGAAATCGTCCCCATCACCCTTCAGTGCCCCCAGGAACATAGGCCTTCAACAAGTTTATGCCAAGTCTTCAACAAGTTTATGCCAAGTCTTCAACAAGTTTATGCCAAGTCTTCAACAAGTTTATGCCAAGTCTTCAACAAGTTTATGCCAAGTCTTCAACAAGTTTATGCCAAGTCTTCCTAACCCTCATAGTCTGCTCAATGTCTTTGCATGTCTGCTTCATCTTCTTTATGTCTGTCTCCACGTCTCTTCTTGTCGCAGATTGTCTCCCTTGATCTGCCATAGTGCTCCACAAATGACCAGACAGTTGGAGTAAAATTATGGGTTTTTAAAAGGTAGCAACCTTCACTCAAGATTACTCTTGGCAGTGATGTAAATAGGAGAGTCATGCTCCTATTTCAGGGGGTCTCTCGTGGTTTTTATGATGGTAGTTACAAAGGAACTGAATTTTCTCCGTTCTTGTAAAGTTTGTATCTCCCGCCGACTTCTGTTAGATGTGTGTGTAATGGTGTAACACGTGACTCGTACTTATTGAGCCCCCAGCCGAAGGTAATTCAACAAAGTATTTTAAATGTAATACGGATGCAGACATCGACTTCAATCAATCAAGTTATCCACTCCAACTAAGGATTTATATTTAAATATCTATATAACAAATATATTTATTTATGAAATATTTTATCAACAACATTAAAATGAACATCGATGCTTTAACAACAACAACAACAAAACAGTTCAGCGGTTTTATATCTTCATTTAGAAAAATGTACTTTTTATCATAGCATGATTTAAATTAAAGGTTTTTTTTTTATTGTCCTATGTGTGTCGCTGATTTGCACTTAACTTGCAGGTGCAATGAGTGGTTGTCGCTGGAGTCTGGTTTAACTGTTGCTGGTTCTCATTAAAGTCTGGACGGTTTCTTCTCACGTGAGGAGTTGAATGGCTTTGGGAAATCACGTTCGTCGTACAAGTAAATCCAACAAATATTGCCGCTTCGAATGTCCTCTAGACCCGTCTCTTTTGGATGGTGTCCAATGCTGAGTACTAGTAACTAGAGCCAGAAATTGAGAGAAATACAAAAGAGTACGTCTTATGTTTTTTATGTAAGCATCACGAGACTTCCGCTTTCCTCCACCACTTCATCTTCCTCTGAATTTTCCTGACGCCCATAAGCATGAAATCTCAGACCATCTGTCGCGAGTATGGAAATAGAGAATGTCTGAGTTTAGACAGAATATGAATGAGTAATGTGGAAACAGAGAAAATTAAAGTCACTAATGAAAATATGGAGAGAGGTAGGACTTCTGAAGAGAAGAGAGATATAATCAAATATCTTGGGTCTACTACCCAGCCAAACTCGGACTCTGTTTAAGATGTCGTACCCTATTCCGTCCTCCAATGCCAAATAGAATAATCTACTACAGTAAGGACTACAACAGCAAACATTAAGAGTTAGAATAGAGTGAATTATGACCGCTTAGTACATATAAATATATTTATTAAAGAAACCACAACATTGAACCAAAAAAAAAAAAAAATAAGTAATACCTTCACTAACTCTGAAGGGCTAGTGAATGTATCAATATCACAACCACAGAAAAATAACACAAGACTTCACTCAATCTCTCGGGCAAAACGTCTCACTCTAAACTACTAACACCCGTACACGATCTAACTAAAGGGGTTAGGCCCCCAGTTTCGCGAGGAGACGGCCACTCCTTATTGTAATAATCCTGGTAAGTAAGTTACTTTCTCTGTTAGAAGAAAAACCACTACTTTGTTCCACCTAGGTTGAAATCTCCAGGCTATGGAGATAAGCTCTCTCTGTAACAGTGTCGTAATAAATCCTATGCATTCACAATTTCCGGTGGCGGGAGGCCACACTAGCAGGTGGAGGAGAAGATTAAAACGAGTGCAGAAATATTTGAACCCACTGATCCAAATCGATCCAATTGACGAGAACGTTTGCTGGCGAGCGAGTATCCAGTAGGCGCGCTGGGGCATCTCTTATACTGGATGATGGAGATTTGAAATATAAAAACAGGTGACGAATACTGGCAACTGACTACTCCTCTCGGTCGTTATGTCAGTATACTCAGAGGTAACCGGCTTTCCATGGGTCGGGCAGTGGTGCCGAAACTGACTGGATGGTCAAGGCGACAGCCCGTAGGTGTCGAGAGGATAGTTAACTGCAACGGCGGCAATCTGTGCTATAGGTAAATAATCCAGGGCGCAAGGCTACTGCTTACGTGTAGGTAACAGAAATTGATGTATAGTGGTATACTCCAAATCAACTGGCTGTTAATGGGTCTGACAGTGTTGCAGAAAATGACTGGATGGCAAAGGGCCCATCGAGCCTGCTCGAGAAAAATCAAGTATGTTCGGGAGCATATAGACACTTTCGACGGAGTTTTAAGCTGTGGTTGTGTAACCAAATAAAGTCCTTATAACTGAAAAGGCAGTATGACCGACTGCCTGGAATTATTTATTATGTGGAAAACTAAATATTGACACTGTGCTCGCAAATAACGTTCGTGCACTGGACAAATAATGCTGACCCAGGAACCTGAAAATATACAGCAATGCGATATCTCATTACTACCTGTAGCCTTCTCTTCCTCAGTTAGTCTCTCACCCATGCAAATATAAACAAACTTCCACTTTCCACTCGCCGCTTCTCTCACTCACAAAATCAAAACAAATCCCGTCTCTCATCCCCTTTGCTCAGTTATGCATAGGAAACGCTACCTCTAGGTTTCTGTTTACACGCCACGCGTTCCTGACGAGCTGCGTCGCAAGGTAATCTGAGGCTAAAAATATATATATACACACACATGCCTACATAGTCTCACACACTCTGGTTAAACGAGACCACTGTTAGAGTATGTAGGACCTTTTCCTGTTGTATATTGGCACCCATTTTAGTGTCTTAAATTTCTGTAGGGATGCAAGTTTTGTTGTTAACAAATTTTTTAGCATTAGGCTTACACTCAGAGTATCAAAGTCTGTTCAAAAAAACCTTTACAGGCAAATTCTTACACAAACCATAAAAACCTTGGTTAAACTCTATGTGGCTACTCACTCTTTCTCAAGCTAACACTTAATGGGGGGGATGGGGGCTATATATCGGGGGAAAAGATCATACCAATGGGTCTATCATTCTTGTAGCAATTCATTGACTTTATGACTATGTGTATATGTTTGATGTAATTTTATGTGTTGTGATGGAATTTTATTATGATAATTAAAATATCAATTAAACTTAATCAGTGTGGCGGTCAGTTCGTTTCCTAAATCATCTATTTTTCTAATGTCATAGTTTCACGTCTGTGTGTCTATTGTAGTCACTTATGTGTGTGTGTATGTGAGGAACAGATATATTAATTTGCCATATTCCCATCACGCCTAGTGTGTCTTTAGGGACGGCTAATCTAACCATTTCTGTTGTAGATGATAGCTGACTGAGAAACGGCTTCTCGTAAATGAGCTTCAGAGACAGAAATCTATTACTTAAAACTGTTATTTGCCTGGCCACCTCACTCGTGAAATCTATTTCTATTTTATCCCTTCCCACTGAGCTATCACTTATGTCTATGTCTATTCAGAAGGGACCAAACTGAGTCTTAATCACCTATCACAAATTTACGACAGTGCACTAGATGAAACAAATTCAGACGTAAGACCTAGGGGAGACATTCCCCGAGCGACTCAAGATACAGGAAAAGGACGTAATCTGCCGCCGCGCTGGCGGTTCAACGAGCGACCTGCGTTCGCGAGACGAAAACGAGGGCGGCACAATTTAAAGGGTAGAAGTTTTCCCCGTATCCACGATTCTCTGTAAATCAATACGGGGAACTAGTCGTCATCTACTAGAAAGGCAGAATAAAAAGGACCTTTAGCTAGATGCCGATGTCCACGTGTAAAGGGGTGGAATTAGCCTATCCAACGTAAGGTTGACATGACCAATGCCAGAAATAGAGCCATTAGGCGCTATAAGACAGAAAAGTAGGCGTAGACAAAATTGAAAACAAGACAGGGCAGACCACTCGGCTAAAAGTGGCAGAAATTTCCCCGAATCACGACACCATAAAAAGAGATACAAGTGTTTAGGAGAGCGACAGAGCGCAAATAAATCATAGTTATACATATACTTATTAATTTCACATAGAACTGGTGTCATAAAAATATATATCCCATGATGTCATCATCATCCACTTTGGGCTCCCTACGGAGCATGGGGCTACCGCTGCTATTGGTTCCTTGCGAGGAAACTCGCACGAAGCAGTCACCAGCTCCTGCAGTTATGGTTTATGTGACAAATCGTTTCACATAATGAGGTAGCCAGCATCATACATAACTTAACATAAGTAAATAAATAAACAAACAACACACAAAGGTCACGTGTTATCAGGCACTCAGAGAGAACTAACAAAGTAGAAGACTTGGTCTACAGAAAAACAGAAGTGATAGGCTTTCCGGGAATCGAACCAGGACCTTCCGAACGGCACCCACCGCCTTGCCACGGGAGCGAATCGCTACTATCCACTATGCCAGCTGCGCACTATAAAATAGTGCTTCGCCGACAGAGGTCTAGCACGACCGCCCACGTAACCCGGATATGTACCTAAGGACGACCCAGACTAACTATAGACACAATCACTTCTGCAGTTTTACTATTAAACAGTAAAGGCCAGACTACACAAGACAAAGACGTTAATACTGTATGTACAAATACGTAATCCTAATATGGTGTCAGGCATCTTACTTCGAATCTTGTGAAACGTCTGTGATTAAGATAAGATGCCAGGTTTTATGCTATTTCGCTATTTTAATTGCCTCGCTGCAAACTTTTCACAATTCAAAAGTTAACATACCAGGCTTGGCTAAGCTGGTGTTATCTCAGAGCAGTGTACCTCGCTAAAAGATAATTTACGGCAAAATACTGAAGTAGGGGAGTCTAACCAAAAGATGGACAGAAAAGAATGGAACGAATGAATAGAACGTCTGTCACACTTCTCCATGTATTCCTTGCTCTCTCTCTTTCTTACCCTGCAGATTCCAAAAAAAAGCCCTGCCTTGTAGTGCTGTATACAGGTTTCTGCAATGTTGGTCCTATCCATCTTCTATCCGCTTTTTCTTCTCATCTTTTGTTCCACTTGCATTTGTTTGGTTCTTGTCATCAGTTCTACATCAATTGATCTTGTCATGCCACTGTAAGTCTTCTGTCCTATGAAAGTATCCATTTATGACAGGCTGTATCTTTTTTTTTTTTTTTATTCTCCATGTTTCAACAATAGAACTGATTTGACATTTGAGCTGAAGGTTCTCATGTTTATGTTCAACTTTATATCTCTCTATTCTCATACATTTACACATGCAATGAATACAGCTCTTGCCTTTTTTATTTCTGGGTGGTTGGTGTTCTTGTTGCTTAACTAGGGCTGCTGAGCTTCTAGCTCTTTTGCAGCCAATACCACGTTGAAGACTCCTTTGGTATTATCTACACTGTAGATCTATGTTGTTGATTTTTGGGACCTTGCATAAATCTTTGGATTTTGTTTTGTACATGGAATACCTGGTTCAAACCCATATGGGTTATAATTTGGGTATATAGTGTTTCTTTTTCCATAGAGTATATTTAATTTGTTGTTTTTCTAGACTGCACATTCTCTGGCGCTTGGTGTTTTATTTTCTAAGATCTGTGGCTGTATCTATTCCCTGTATTTGAGGGTATCTCCCGTCGCCCTGTTGAGTTTTGAGATGTTTACATTTTGATTTATTGTATCTAACCTTCTTATTTATTGCCCTTGAGATTGGACTCGTGCATTTCTATTGAGAACGCACTGCTTTGTAATGTTTTGTGATTTATCTTACTTTTGTACAGAACATTTGTGGTGCATGTTTTATTTATGTATTTTGTTCTTCTTTAATCATTCTCCTTTGTTCTGGTAGTTATATGATAATTTTTGTTTTGGTAATATAAAATGTTATTATATTTTGTAGTGTCTCTGGGTAGGTCAACAGTTAGTACAGTTTCCAGTGATGGTGATGATGAGGTTTGTGCTTTCAATTATTCTTTAAGCGGTTTTTTTTTTTCTGCTGTTCATATTTCTTGTGTGTTCGCACATAATGTGCTGTGGTATTTTTCTCAATGCTTGCTTCACAGTTGGGTTCCTCTATCATAAAATATCCTATTACTATTTGTAGTCTAATAAGTTTTTTTATTGCATGGAATTTTTGGCTGTCTTTTTATCTGACATGTTCGTGTTGGATCATTCAGCAGCTTATAAGCATGTCTACCTTTCTCGCTTTGTTTACAATCTTATGTCTATTCCGTTGCAATTAGACTTGCTTTTGATCTCTATTGAGCCCAAACCTGTGTTTATTTGGTTAAGGCTGCTTCTTCCTGTTTTAGCTTCTTTGCCCGCTTCCTCATTTTCTTCTATTCACACGTGTGTGGGTATCCATGCTAATAGTACTGTGCAGCCTCTGTTGTTTAGGTATATGCTAAAGTTGAAATATTTCTTCAGTTAGTCTGGTCGGCTACATTCATGTGCATTATTTAGTGCTTGTATTGCTGATAGAGAGTCAGTTAAGATCGTTAGTTTATTTGGGGGCTTGTCGGTAGTTATTTCCAGCTCTTCAGTTATACTACAATTTTTCTTTAGCCTCCATGCTGGGATATGTATTCTATACCTAGTTCTTCATTTTCTGCTTTAGCTCCATCAGTGTATAATTGTTATCTACCTTTAGTTATTTGACCTATATATTCCTTGGCTCTGTTTTTAATACAGCTTTTTCCTACTTTTTAATTAATTACTTTTCTTCTCAACTTTAGTGGCATTATGCCTAGGGCTACCTCTAGTGCTTCAAGCAATGTTGATTTTATAGTGTCTGGTGTTGTATTTTATCCAATTCTTTTCTTCTTGATGAGTGCTGAGTTGTATACTACACTTGTGTAGTTTATAATCCCACTGACAAATGATCTGCAGAACATAAACATAACCATTATGCTTGCTCCCCATCCATTACCTTTTAGGCATCTCAGCATGTTAGTGAGTCCTCTGCAGCTCTCCACCAGCTTATCTGTATATTTGTTCCAGTTGAGTTGTTGGTCTAATGGCATACCTAAGTATTTTGTTGTTTTTTTTCGGTGTTTATGTTTTGTCACAGGGTCTTTATATCTAGTACATTATTTCATATTACTATGTCTTTACTGAATATCTTTCATACTGTTTTCTTAGCATTTAACTGGAAGCCCCACTTTGTCATCCATTCTGAAACCTTATTTATTTGAACTTGTAGATCTTTATATATTTGTAGAAGGTTTTTTCGAGTCCTCCAGATTTCTGCATCATCTGCTAATTGCGATAGCTTGTTTCTAATGTTTTTGAATTCTTCTCCTAGGTCATTTACCATTACAGCAAATAAAGTTGGTTGTAAAGTGCAATCTTTACTATCTTGCAATATAACACATTTATATACTTATTATGTTCGCAAATATTTTGTAAACAAAGTATTTCCTTTTTAAGTGCTTAAGGAGAAGTCATTTTTGAGTTACTTCCCGTGAAAGAAGTTCCGTCATCTTCGATCGGACTCCGCGGACGATTCTAGGCCTACTGCGATTTATTCTTTGGCTGGGTAGGAATAGATTGTTCTTGCTTCAGTATATCTATGGCCTGAATTTATACGTAGTGTTTGTATGAGTAGGACGAGTCTGTCTTATATATGGATATCTTTACATTTCTAAGTCGAACTATGTTGGTTGTCGCTAGAAAGGGTCAAAGGCTATGCAGCGGAAGTATCGCTAGCAGGGGGTGTGATTCATGGCTGTCATCCTGTCGAATTTTGTTGTAGCCGGCCTATCGCCGAAAAAGTGATCTATAAGTAAATGGGGAAAAGTGATAGTCATTTAGACATGTTGTATGTACTTTACCCCAGTGTTTATTCTCTTTTGCCAAGGAATGGCAAAGTTATATTTCGCATAGAAAGGTAAAACCACAATTTATTATGAACTTGGGCTTCGCCATCGTTGTCGATAAGCAGATGCACAGTGGTACTTTTGAAAAGAATATTTATTCAAAGGAAGATGACATTCCTATATATCAGCACTAGATTATATGATATTATTCAATTACCTCTATGAGAGAAGCTATGAAGAAATGAGGACATTTAACGAATGACCAATTTTGGTCTGTATCCAATAGTGAGTGGAGCTCACGAGAGAAGCACAGCCATGTTGAAATTCATATACTTTGTATTTATCGAGTGAGAAAAAGGGATGCCTGTACTATCGCTCGATGAACCAAGAGATCACTGCTACATGTGAGAACCCATGTCTGGGATTCCTATATCTTTATGGAAAATATATATATTGAACTTTACGTGAAGGGATATTCGCTAGACGAGGTTAGGTCTAGGAGCCTTCCTATATATTGGTTATGGTCTGACGTGCCCAGTCAGTAAAGCCAGATGATTTACATGATGGAACTCTGAATGCTTATTTACGAATGCTCCATTATGATATTTGCCAAGCATGAATGCTAACTTAAGATGATATTCCTGTGATCAACATTATGCTGTCTATGTCGACATTTGTTCCTGTAACCATACACGTACTGTCCAAGTGTGCGTCTCATTAAATGTTATAAAAAGACCACCGTAGTTCCAGTACTTCTTGAATTCGAACAGTGTGAGTATGAGTGATGTACTACCAACCTGTCAACTCTATCGAATCATTCTACCATTCGCGTACTGACATTCCTATACACACTCATTGTCTACACTCACATTCTTGTCGGAGCCTCATCACGTTCCAGGACAAGATGACCTGTATGACCAAAACTGTGCTGGGTTTAATGAGTTGACAATCGTTACACTTTACTACACCAGTCCCAACATCTACATTTATCAACTGGTGGACATTCACGTCATTTAACAAATAAAGCGTGATTCAACAACTAGTAGCCAGTATGAGTTAACAACTACACAGAGTTTAACAACTGGTGTGCCAGCTTCCTGGGTCAACCTGCACAGTGACCATATTGAGAAGTAAACTACTGAGACCAGACGTTCCTTGGGGTCTGTTACGACACACAAATACATCAACAGTACAACTCTACAGTGATGTCAGCGTGACCTGTCCTGTCGAGAGTATGCGGTAACTAGGTCAGCGTTTGTTGACATTTGGTTCGTTGGACATTTGCCATACAACTGACAGTGTTACACAGCAAGCTTGGTTGAAACATAGAACATTACACATCAGGACTGGAGAATATTTGACAGTGTTTGCGAAAGGAAATGTTATTGAACTGAGAAGTCCTACATCGATTGTTATCATTCACATCAACGATGGAGCTTCTATTTCTGTGTTGAATTTAAAATAATTAGACCAGAAGTATTTGTTTAATAAAGTACCACAGTACTGTACTATTAGGCAGTGTAACTGAGCCTTCATTCCAACACATTCTTTCTGCAACACTCTATTTACATCATATTGCCATACTATTTATGAATTTATGTATTTATGTTTAAATATTTATATGTGATATTTGTTTGTATCCAGCGGGTTGTTGTTTTGGTTGGGCGGTGTCACACAACAGAGTATCCCACGTAATAGAGGGTCTGATGTGTGCGTTTCTATAGGTGCAATTTTCTTGATTGAAAATTTGCTGCGACAGCTGTTGCTATTAGTGTTAGCTGTGAAGACTGTACTCATTGTTGTTTTTGTAATATTCCTCTGTTCTTTAGTTTGTTTTGATTTGTTTGTAATTTGTTGGTCTACCCTATTCTATCTTTCAGTTCTATTCTCAATTTATATTTATATACTGTGGCGTTATTTGTATTTGTTATCCTCTTGCGGTTTATCTTTTATTGTTTTTCCCATTTGATTTATTTCATTTCCGCAAATGTTTTCATGTTTTTCTGTATAACTGTTTTGTTTTGTGCCTGATCGACATACACTATTTTAAATATAGTTGATCATATAAATTGATGTACAAGAATCAACTGATAGTTAATTGCTATTACTAAAGGTACACAGTTGATGATATAAAACACTATTTCTGGTGCACTGCACTTATATTATAGAGTGAACCAGCAACTTATAGCTGTTATTATATAAGGATTTATACAAGACCTTTGTAAGGCTTGTTTCCCACAGTGATTGGGATAGTTAAGTACTATTTTCCACAGGTTACAAAGTTATCATACAAGGTCTTTGATTAAGACTAAGAAAGTGAATTTATTTACTTTTGCAAATTACTGATCTTATTAGACAAGATGTCTACATTAGATTATTTTATCACACAAGGCAGGGCTCTTGATAAGACTGGTCAGCAATTAGAAGAATGGGCAGTTGCTCAATATGACAAAGCATTAGCTGCAGAAGAGAGAAAACTTGCTGCTGCTGCTGCTGAAGAAAGAAAAGCATTGATTGAGGAGAAAAAATTAGCAGCTGAGGAAAAAAAATTACAAAGAGAGGATGAACAAAAGAAATTGCAGATACAGACTGATGAAAAAAGATTCCAGATGGAAATGGAAAAAAGAGAAAAGAAAGGATGAAGCTGCTGCAGAAGAGAGAAAATTACAAGCTGAAGCTCAAGAGAAAAAAGCAATAAGAGAACATGAACACCAAAAAGAACTTTTAGCATTTGAGTTAGAAAAGTTAAAGTTAACAAACATAAGTGATGGTAATCAAGCATCTGGTGGTAATGGTAAACCCTTTACTTACAAGGTCAAGGTACCAGCGTTCAACCCTTCCAGTGATGACATAACATTCTGGCTAAATAGATTTGAACGCTCGTGTCGAGCCCATAATGTGGACAAATCACAATATGCTAACCAGTTATCAGAAAATCTGAAAGGTGATTCTCTGACTAGTTTAAGTTTGGTTGAAGAGGCTGACAAAGATAACTATGATGTTATTAGGGCAGCCTTATTAAAGAAGTATCAGTTGTCTGAAGAGGGTTATCGGAAGTTGTTTAAGACAATGGTGCCTGAGGCAGGTGTAGAATTCTCAGAATTCATTGCAAGGACACGTCTTACATTTGATCGTTGGATTGAGCTATCCAAAACAGAAAAGACTTATGAAGCCCTTATGGACTTGATACTCAGAGACAAGATTATGTCAAGTATAAATAAACCTTTCCTCGAATTCTTACATGAGCGTAAACCTAAGTCTCTAAAAGAAATGGAACAGTATTGTACCCAATACGTCACTGCACATCCGGACGTAGCTATTAGCAACAGTAAGGTTAAAGAAGGTATGCCAGTTGCTTCTGCAACACCATACAACCCTAATCACTCTCACAAATTCCAAGGACCTCAAAATAGGTTTAATAAAAAAGGTAACTATTACAGTTATCAGAACCAAGGTAACCAATCATTTCAGGGTTCTTCTTCGAATACCTGGAGAAGAGCTGACAGCCCTCGATTCAGGGGTGGTCATAATTACAGGAACTTTCGCAAAGGAAGTCATTCTAGAAACTATCCAAGTTTTCCTTCATGGAGACAACAAGATCATAATTACCGAGATACTCATTATAATGAATATGATGATAGTAACCAAAGGAGCTATGATTCAAACCCGAGTAGGGGTTATAATAGTGGAAACAATGATAAGTACAGAGGCAATAATAACAGAGGTAGAGCACAATTCAAAAAACATAAAGCTCATTACCAGGCGAACTCTGCACAGCAAGAGTCCCACGAAGCCTATAAACAAAATAAAGATAATGATGACTCTAATAATATGGCATGTGCCGCTTTTGATTTTGGGAGAGCATCTCAGTGCCCCCAATGCAAAACATTATTTGAGCCAACCACAGTGTCTACTTTAAGCTGTGGGCATCCTCTTCCCGCTCTTCCTGCGTCAATCGCGCATGATGGGAGAGGTTCTCTTGTCTTACACAAAGGTTTAGTAAATGACAATCCAGTCTCAGTACTTTTTGATTCTGGATGCACAACTATTGGGGTTAGGCAGTCACTCATAGATCCTTCTCATTCTACAGGCAAAGTAGTCAAATGCGTAACATTTGGCGGCACCATAGAGAAATACTCTACCGCTATCATTAGGATTGCTACTCCTTTCTTCACAGGAGATGTACACGCATGTCTTTTGCCGAATCCGATCGCTGATCTTATCATCGGTCGCATTCACGGAGTCAAAGAATGCACTCCGGAGCAAATTTCCGTTTGGGAAAATCAAAATATGCAATCTGCTAATGCGGTAGTCACTAGAGCTCAAGCTCTCAATATGCCTGAAACTTCATCTGTTGAAGATAATGAAGTGCATAACCAAGATGATCCCTTGGTAATTTCTCGTGACTCGTTTATAAAACAACAAGAAGAAGATCCGACTCTTAAGAAATTCTTCACTCTTGTAACGAAAGGTGATCCGAATAAAGATTCAAATTGTAAATCTTGGATTACAATGAAGAATGGCGTACTTGTACGTATGGTGCAAGACTCCACTAAGTCAAGTCATTCTCAGATTCTTGTACCCAAGAATTTGAGAGTTAAGATCTTACAACATGCACACGACTCTCAGTGTGCTGGTCACATGGGTTTTTCCCGTACAAAGTCAAGAGTTCTTGCGGCTTTCTTTTGGCCTTTTGTGAACAAGGACATACGGATCTATTGTCGATCCTGTAAAGTATGTCAAGAAGTCAAATCCAAAGGTCCTCGTCATGCTGCGCCTATTCAGGCTGCAGATATTCCTATTCGTCCATTCCAGAAAATGGCGATAGACATCATTGGTCCATTCAAGATCAAATCTGCTAGAGGACATCAGTTTATCTTAACGTGTGTAGACATGTGCACACGTTGGCCAGAGGCTATCCCTCTAAAGAGCATTACTACCGCTGACATTGCAGATGCTCTTTGGCTTATATTTTCTCGGCTGGGATTCCCCGGAGAAATATTATCAGATCATGGCACCCAACTGATATCGGATACCATGTCTCAAGTAATGTCTACTCTACAGATAGAGAGATCTTTGAGTAGCATCTATCATCCTATGTCCAATGGGATGGTCGAGCGACTAAATAGAACACTTAAGAACTTATTAGGGAAGATAACTGAGGATCATCCTCAAGATTGGGATAGGGTTTTACCCGCGGCCCTCTTCGCGTACAGAGAGGTCCCCAATGAACATACAGGGTTTTCTCCCTTTGAACTTGTCTTTGGCGCGCGACCGCGCGGCCCAATGTCTTTGCTGCATGATCTTATAACAGCTGACAATATTGACGATGACACAAAATCTTCTTACGAGTATGTCATCGCGCTGAGACAAAAGATTATCGAAGCATGCAAATTGGCAACGTCCTCTTCTGAATTTGCTAAGCAGAAGGCAAGACAATTTGCTAATAAGAAGAGAACTTTACGACAACTTTGTCCTGGTGACAAAGCATTTGTTTTGCTACCTTGTCGTGAAAATAGACTCCTTATTAGTTGGAAAGGTCCGTACGATATAATATCGAAAATTTCAGATGTTGACTACATCGTCGATATTAACGGGAAGCATAAAACCTTCCACATCAATATGCTTACGGAGTTCCATGAACGTCCTGACTATCTACAGCCTATTTTCCAGGCAACGGACGATTCTCATGTCAAACATGGTCATTACTCATCACTGTCTGTAATACAGGATGAGGAAACAAGTTTTTCGGATGTTAATCTTCCGCTTCCAATGATCCCACTTCATTCTAGTGAATCATGGAAAGACGTTACTGTTTCTCCTGATTTGTCTCTAGGAGAACAGCGACAAGTTTCGTCTATGTTACAAACATTTCAGGATGTCCTCACTGACATCCCTGGACAAACTCATGTCATTGAGCATGACATTGTTCTAACTGAACATACTCCAATTAGGGTTAGACCTTATCCTATCCCTATACATTTCCAAACACAGGTTGAAAAGGAGTTGGATGAAATGATAGATTTACAAATAATCGAACCATCCACTTCTGCATATTCTTCGCCGATGGTTATTGTTCGAAAAAAAGACAATAACATACGTCTTTGCGTTGACTATCGCAAATTGAATCAAGTTACGAAGTTCGATGCTGAACCTATGCCTTTACTAGAAGAGCTACTTACTCGTCTTTCTAAATCGCATTTTTTCACTAAACTTGATTTGTCTAAAGGATATTGGCAAGTTCCATTATCCGAACGCGCCAAACCTCTTACCGCTTTCTCTACTCCCAGAGGCCTTTTCCAATGGAATTTTATGCCTTTCGGCCTTATGAACGCACCAGCTACATTTGTACGCATGATGCGTCGAATCCTATCGTATCGGTCAGATGTCATTGCTTATCTAGACGACATCTGTCTTTTCAGCGATACTTGGGAAGATCACTATTCAGGGTTAGTTGAATTATTATCAACTCTGCGTGAGTATAACCTGACAGCAAAACCATCCAAAGCTTGTATTGGCTTTAGCGAAATTGCTTTCTTAGGCCATCGAGTAGGTCACGGTTTCTTGAAGACAGAAGACCATAATATCACTAAGATACTTAACATCTCTATCCCTAGGACTAAAAAGCAAGTGCGAAGTCTTTTAGGTCTCATACAATTTTATGGACGTTTCATTCCGAATCTGTCCTCTATCATGGCACCTCTCTCTACACTATTAAAGAAAGGGTCGCCTAACATGGTTCACTGGTCTCATGAATGCCAATCTTCACTAGAGAAGATCAAAACTATGTTTTCATCACCACCTATTTTAGTGTTACCTACAACAGATAAGACATTTGTTCTTCGTAGTGACGCTTCATCCACTGGGATTGGAGCGGCACTAATGCAAGAGTACTCTGGAACTCTGCATCCTGTAATGTATATATCCAGAAAACTTAATGCTGCAGAAAGGAATTACTCGGTTTTAGACCGTGAATTATTGGCAATGGTTTGGTCAATTCTCAAACTCCAAAGATTCCTTCTGGGCGCGCATTTCGTAGTGGAAACTGACCAAAAAGCTCTTACGGCTATCCAAAGTAAGAACTTGAAGAGCTCGAGATCAACTCGATACGCAATCGCTCTTCAACCTTTTCATTTCTCGGTACGAGCTATCCGTGGTTCAGAAAATGTGATGGCGGACATTCTGTCCAGATGCCCACATGATGCCACTTAACTGTTAAATATTGGATTTTTTTTAATATGTATAACTTTACAACAGTTATTTTTTGTTTCTTTACTAAGATACACATTTGTAATTTAATAATAGAATGATGGTATCGCTACTTAGCGGTTTATTGATGTTTATTCACCGCTGTTCTTTGATGATTGTTTCTTCATAAATCATAAATTTAAGATTATAGTGTGAATTTTTGGTATGCATTGTATAATTACCAGAATTGTATTATACGTACATCACACCTTCCTGGAAACATTTATTCGTAGAGAAACAATTTCTCTCAGATTTTGAGATATATTCTCACCGGTCATATTAGGAATTATAGTTATTCCTGATATTTTCATCTGCGCAGTATTCTTGCGTTGTGAGCCTATTCTACGTTGCTCCTAGATGTATTTAAAAAAAAAAAAAAAAATTTTTTTTTTTTTCCCGGGAGGTGTGGTAAGACTGTAAAGTGCAATCTTTACTATCTTGCAATATAATACATTTATATACTTATTATGTTCGCAAATATTTTGTAAACAAAGTATTTCCTTTTTAAGTGCTTAAGGAGAAGTCATTTTTGAGTTACTTCCCTTGAAGGGAGTTCCGTCATCTTCGATCGGACTCCGCGGACGATTCTAGGCCTACTGCGATTTATTCTTTGGCTGGGTAGGAATAGATTGTTCTTGCTTCAGTATATCTATGGCCTGAATTTATACGTAGTGTTTGTATGAGTAGGACGAGTCTGTCTTATATATGGATATCTTTACATTTCTAAGTCGAACTATGTTGGTTGTCGCTAGAAAAGGTCAAAGGCTATGCAGCGGAAGTATCGCTAGCAGGGGGTGTGATTCATGGCTGTCATCCTGTCGGGATGTCGAATTTTGTTGTAGCCGGGCTTATCGCCGAAAAAGTGATCTATAAGTAAATGGGGAAAAGTGATAGTCATTTAGACATGTTGTATGTACTTTACCCCAGTGTTTATTCTCTTTTGCCAAGGAATGGCAAAGTTATATTTCGCATAGAAAGGTAAAACCACAATTTATTATGAACTTGGGCTTCGCCATCGTTGTCGATAAGCAGATGCACAGTGGTACTTTTGAAAAGAATATTTATTCAAAGGAAGATGACATTCCTATGTATCAGCACTAGATTGTATGATATTATTCAATTACCTCTATGAGAGAAGCTATGAAGAAATGAGGACATTTAACGAATGACCAATTTTGGTCTGTATCCAATAGTGAGTGGAGCTCACGAGAGAAGCACAGCCATGTTGAAATTCATATACTTTGTATTTATCGAGTGAGAAAAAGGGATGCCTGTACTATCGCTCGATGAACCAAGAGATCACTGCTACATGTGAGAACCCATGTCTGGGATTCCTATATCTTTATGAAAAATATATATATTGAACTTTACGTGAAGGGATATTCGCTAGACGAGGTTAGGTCTAGGAGCCTTCCTATATATTGGTTATGGTCTGACGTGCCCAGTCAGTAAAGCCAGATGATTTACATGATGGAACTCTGAATGCTTATTTACGAATGCTCCATTATGATATTTGCCAAGCATGAATGCTAACTTAAGATGATATTCCTGTGATCAACATTATGCTGTCTATGTCGACATTTGTTCCTGTAACCATACACGTACTGTCCAAGTGTGCGTCTCATTAAATGTTATAAAAAGACCACCGTAGTTCCAGTACTTCTTGAATTCGAACAGTGTGAGTATGAGTGATGTACTACCAACCTGTCAACTCTATCGAATCATTCTACCATTCGCGTACTGACATTCCTATACACACTCATTGTCTACACTCACATTCTTGTCGGAGCCTCATCACGTTCCAGGACAAGATGACCTGTATGACCAAAACTGTGCTGGGTTTAATGAGTTGACAATCGTTACACTTTACTACACCAGTCCCAACATCTACATTTATCAACTGGTGGACATTCACGTCATTTAACAAATAAAGCGTGATTCAACAACTAGTAGCCAGTATGAGTTAACAACTACACAGAGTTTAACTATTTGTCTGTATTGTAAAGTATACGTCCTGTCGTGGAGAGTTGAAGATGTGAGCACTACTTTCTCCAGTTTGGCTCGCATTTAAAGGATCATCACATCTGGTCCCAAGCTAGGAGGACATAGCGCGTGGCATACTGTGCATTCCTCTCTACCCCTCAATCCAAGATAACTCTCCGACTATGCAGAGATAAAATATACTGCTCTGGTTCTGGGCTCTCTCAAGGAGTTGTCACGTCCTACACAGAACCACTTCTCAGTTCCCCCTGCCAAACATAGGCCCATAGTGAGATCCTCTTGCATGAAGCCAACCAGGTAAAAGCCAGAGTTAAGTCTGGGGCTCAAATGACTACTACAAGCTTAGTGTGCAATGCTGGGTTCTCAGCATGTTTCATCACAGGAGGAATCCCTGGAAGTGCGTGGCCGATTTCAAGAGTCAATGAGGACGTAATTAGCCTCACAGACAGGTTCACTTCCAGATTTGAATACTGTATGATTGTGCTTAACAGGTTGTCATATAAGGAGGACTCCACAGATGCCTCAATGAATTTTTCTTGGGTAAAAAGCACTTATAATGAGTCAGTCCCATTCCTGCACTTTTTTTTCCCAAGGTTTTGACTTGTTCCTTTCGGTTTTGTTTTTCGTCTCAAGCAGGATTGTGATGTCGACGAAAATATTTTCCGAATCAGACTCCTGAAATTGTAAGAGTCCGACTCCAACTCCCGACACCGACTACAGTTTTTTACTAGTCACATAGCACAAAATTCGGAGTCCGGACATTTTTTACCGACTTCAATTCCACTAAAAATAGGGACCGAATCCACAACCCTCGCCTCAAGGTCAGCTTCCAGGGATTAACCAAGATGGCTAGAACTAGCGGTGACAAAAACAAAATACCCGAAACAGACTCAACACGGAAAGCGACACCAGATATGCGCTGACTCAACATAACTCGTAGTTTGAAGAAATGATCGTATTAGTAAGTGTTAGTTTAGCTATTAGGCTAGCGAAGATTATAATTAGATTCTGAAGTTTACCCAGTTTGTCTTACTTACTTACTTACTTAGTCGTTCCCCTTCTACCGTGGGGTGTAGAGGTTTGTCTTGTATATAAATAAACCAACTTGGCTTTTCGTTATTTATTTCCCCATCAATATATACATGGAGGCATATCTGGAGTCATCATTATATGACCACCAGCTATGGACAATGCTACAGTATACTTATGTGGAAGTGAACCTCTGTCTGTGAGGCTAGATACACCCTCATTGAATCTTGAAATCATCCACACACTTCCAGGAATTCCCCATGTCGTGAAACTTGTTGAGAACCCAGCATTGCACACTAAGCTTGGAGAAGTCACTTGAGCCCCAGACAAGATTCTTTGTCTTTGACCTGGTTGACTGCATGCAGGAGGATATTACTATGGACCTAGTGATAGGCAGCAGGAGGTGAGAAGTGGCTCTGTGCAGGACGTGACAATTTCTTGGGAGAGCCCGGAACCAGAGCACATCATTTTAGCTCTGCATAGTAGGAGAGCCCCTTTGGATGGCGGGGAATGCACAGTATACCATGAGCTTCTTACTCCTACCTTGGGACCAGATGTGATCCTTTAAATAAAAGCCAAGCTGGAGAAACTGGAGCTCATATAGGGCCTATATATATATATATATATATATATATATATATATATATATATATATATATATATATATATATATATATATATATATATATATATATATATATATATATATATATATATATATATATACATACACACACCCACACTGAATGATTGATGAAAAGGCACTGCCTATTTTAAATTGTTATGTTTTTTATTCCAATCCAACTAATTTATGTGGTAATTATCAAAATAGAGTAAAAGAACTGTTATTTTATTTATAAAATTCTAATTTGTTAGTTCCCCTTTGTAAGATTTTTAAAAACATAACGGTAATGTGTCGTGTAAAATACTACAGTGAATATTTGCGGAAATTACAGTGTACTCCAGCTAAACAGCATAAAATTGAGTCTCGTAAGAGTACAATACAGTACGTCTAGGGGCGGAGGCGGCCATTCCTACACCTCGCACCGTCCTAAAAAATCCTTAGGGTTGGATTTCTTTCCCTCCTTCCCCCTCCCCCAATCCCATTCCCAACAAAACGAAAAACACCCTGTGGGAGACCAGCACCCAGGTTGGGAAATACTGACCTAAATCTTCATTCAGACTACTTTCTTGCAGTGCAGGACAAGAATAAACCAGTCCGTCTTTCTAGGATTCCCCAACGCAGCCAGCAGGTACTGTATTTATTTTTAAATCCCTTGAAAAACGGGTCAGGACTTCAAACAAAACTATGTGATGTCATTGGACGTCCTCAAGTCACTTGATACGCAGATTCGACACACCTCTATCAACATTTTACGCAGGGAAAACATTTTTTTTTTTTTTTTTTTGGGTAACTATTTACAATTTTGTAGTGCAAGTATTGTTTGGTTAAAAGGAAACACTCCTAGTAAAACTTTTTTTAAAATTTGAGTGCATATGTTTGCGCACAGTAGTTTCGCCGGAAATAGCGTATGAAATATTATGAAGAAGGTCTCCAGAAATTGGCTCGTTAAGAAAGAATAGAGACCTTTTCGAGATAAAGACAAGAAGAAGAGAATGCGAATGCTTTCCACTTGACAGTTTTTTCTAGTGAATTATGGAAAGAGTTCTGTTTCCCCATGACCTTAACTTCTGCCCTTAGATCCCGTAACAGAATAAGTCCCCAATCTCATCTGAATGTAGAATTTACCTATAAGTAAATATTTAACACTGACAGACGAGTGATACATTAACGAACTAGATTATTGGGTTTCTTAATTAAATTTCTACACATATAGGGTTAGTAGTAATTAGACCGTGATGATGGTGAACGACAATTCACACAAAAACACACAGATGAGATATTAATATTGCAGTTAGTTAAACAGAAGAATGAACCTATGTGAAGCGAAATGATGATGTGATATGATACTTGTTACCAACATGATGAGTAAGCTACACAGTCCTTGTGTTTCTAAATGCTTCTCCCGGGTCGGATAATTCACATGCACGCATATAATGTCCCAGGTAGTTATAAGTTATGTTGAGTAGGTTATCTCTAAGACGAGAACGTTCTGATGAAAACTTTTTTGATACTGAGAACGTTGACGAGATACAGTCCTCAATATTTGACAATATCTCTGTAGCGTTGATAAACAGTTGACAGTCGTCGTATGAAAAATGTCTGTTGTTTAATCTCCGAAGGGCACTGGCCAGACTGGAGATCGTCACGAAAAAATCTTGTTATGTAGACTCATCAACGAGTATGTACGCTGGATTCTGAAGATATACTTTGGAGTAAGCTGCACTTGATATCTGTATATCTGACTCACTTGTGACTATGGTGTCTCCTTCAAAAAATGCGCTTAAGAGTGCGTTGCACTTGGTATAATAAGAGAATCGACTTTTTAGCTCTTTAGCTTGACTCATGTGGTAAGCTATCGAGGGAGCTGAACTTGATATAACAGGTGAATAAAAATGTTGCCATCACCGTCCTAATGGTGGGCGAGAAATATTCCTTTTTAACTGAGGAATGAAGGATGTCCTAAATGGCGAATTCTGCTATCCAGACGAACACTGTGCTAGCTTCTTTCTGGTTAGGCCTCAAACACGTAGCATGTAGACTCAGACTTCTGATGGACTGAAGACACATAAAAATCTTCGTAAGTTTTCACACTTAATATCACTGGTTGACTTTCATTTATACTACTCCTTACTAAGGATGATTTCAATACTCTGGCAATTATGTATGACAGGGGAAGCAGCTGACAAGTGTTAAATATATTACGCCTGAGAATGTGAGCACCTGTAAGTCTGTATGATGACCTAACAATCTAGATGAAGATGAAGTATGAACTATCAATTACCTCCTATCATCTTAGATGAAAATCTTTTGTTTTAATTAATCATTTACGAGAAGAATTAATTGAAAACTGTCTTCCGCACATTTAGCTATTATGCTAAGTGCAAAGGTAAATCTTGACTTAAAGACTAAGGAAATTTATTAGCAGCTTTTAAAAGATTCACTAACCTCCTTTTTCCCTTACGCAAATTCCGTTAAGAACACTATAAATTTCAGATATATGAATTTCATTATCCACTCAGGAATGAACACGTCTAATAAGGCTACGCTTTTGGGATTTTTCTCTACACCACTCTGTTGCAAACTTCACACTGATCTCTAGCGAACCATTCGCTACATTATATCTCTAGTTTAGAATTGTGTCAGAAATCGTCTAACTCTTCACCTCAACCAATTACCAGGCATCCATATTGTGACTTAGTGCACGTACCTCTCGCTGGTCAAAAGGGTTTAGGGTTTTCGCCACCAACTTTCCTTCGCACTGCCTGTCAGTTTTTGCAAGACTGCCCGGTGTTTACTGACTGGCCGGCTAGAAAAACTCACCTGACTTCTCCTGTAACGAAACTTGCTGTCCATTGTCACTTTGCGTGTCAATTTCTGTTTTATTACCAATTGTTGTTTTCCGTGCGGTTTTGCGTGCGCGCTCTGGCGCGCGACGTATCCTTTGTTCCCTCGATTCATTCTATAACCTCTCACTCATATCTCGCTAGGTAATCAGGGTGCCGCTTCGCGAGTCCTTTGTTGCCTGAGTCTATGGCCGGGGGTCATTGTTCCCCACTGTGGTATGACACGCATTTGTTTGAACAGCGGACTCGCCATGAAAAGGCTAATCACCACTATTCATCCGTGTCTCCTAGAATAATCAATATATCCAGGTGGCCTGTCTGGCGATATCTGCCTAGGGACTTATGTATCAAAAGAAATCGTTCTATAGCGAGGTGCGTTTCCCAAGATTTCTCTCGAGGCAATGTGAACTTCAAAAGATAATGCAAGGTGGAGGACTAAATCAAAAGAATGTAAAGTTACAAGTCACGAGTAATAAGGATTACGGTTTAAAGTCCAGTCGTGCTTAAAGATTACTTGTACAACGATGAAAGAGCAAATGTGGTTGAAAATGAAAGAAAAGAGAGATGATGAGAAAGAGAGCGATAGGACTTGGCGCTCGTTTATCACACCAGCGTGAACATCGGAATCCCAGATCAGCGCTAGTATTTATCAAAGAACTAGTGATAATTTCAGTACGAGAAATAATCTCTGTGCTGATAATGATGCAAGTGCTGAAAGTATATTTTGGTGCTTGAAATCATTTGAGTACTTTACTTTGTTCTCTCCACTATTGCCGTGAAGCGTAGTAGGGAGCTGAAGATTGCATCCTTGAGCCACGTATGCCGTGTTGGTTGCTACATTCCCGTGTTTTTAAGGATATCTGTGATGGTGATAGTGTACATCCTCAATATATACTTCCTCTTGTCTCTTTTGATACTTCTTTTTACTTCTTCGTTTGCTCCTGTGTACCTTCTTGAGCCTTGGCTTTGGAACTTCTGGTTTTGCTTGTGTTTAAATCTGCTTTCTTTTTTTTCTGTCTTTTATCTTATTGACGGTTTCTGTTGTCATCCATGCTTTTTGTTGTCGTTCCCTTTTCCCCAGTATTTCTTCACATGTCTCATTCCATACAGTTTTGATTTGCTGCCAATAGTCTTCTGTATTCTCTACATCTTCCAGCTGTTGGAGCACTTGGAATTTGTTGGATATTGTGACCGCAAATTTGTCTCTTGTTTCTTGATTTCTTAGATGTTCTACATTAAATTGTTGTCTATAATTTTGCATTGTTGCATATCTCTTGAGTTTCATTTTTACTTTGGCTATTAGAAGGTGGTGATCTGATGCCACATCTGCTTCTCTATATACCTTTAAATCCTGCAATGATGATCTAAACTTCTTGTTTATGCATAAATGATCATCAAAAGAGACAAGAGGAAGTACGCGTATATTGAGGAGTTGGCAAGAGAGCCAGAAGATGCTGCAGCCAAAGGAAATATGAGAGAACTGTATAACAGCACAAAGAAGCTAACAGGGAAATACAAGCAAACAAGTTGCCTCATAAAAGACAAGAATGGAAAACTGCTTAGCAATATACAAGATCTAATGAAGAGGTGGACAGAACATTTTGAGGACCTTCTCAAAAGACCAGCCCCACAACCAACCCCCCCCCCCCCTTTCCCCGGACATCCAGCCAGCTACAAATTAACGGTGAAAGACCAACGAAGGAAGAAATAAAGAAAGCCATAAAGCTTCTAAGAGATGGAAAAGCGTCTGGACCTGATGGCATTCCAGCAGAGGCCATTAAAGCAGATATCGACACGGCTACAGAGATGTTATATAAATTACTTGGTAAAGTCTGGGAAAAGGAAGAGATACCAGCAGAATGGAAGGAAGGAAATCTAGTTAAGTTGCCTAAGAAGGGAAATTTACAAGATGCACAAATTATAAAGGAATAATGTTACTATCAGTGCCAGAAAAAATATTAAACAGGATTATCCTTGAGAGATTAAAAGAGTCCATAGACAAGAAACTGAGAGATGAACAAGCAGGTTTTCGACAAAACAGATCCTGTACAGACCAGATAGCCACTTTGAGAATAATAGTTGAACAAAGTCTGGAATGGAATTCACCACTATACGTCGGATTTGTGGACTACGAAAGGGCATTTGACAGTGTAGACAGATAATCACTTTGGAAATTGATGAGGCATTATGGAGTTCCCCTGAAGATCATTAATTTAATAAAGAAAACATATGAAGACATGACATGCAGAGTTCTTCGTGAAGGACAGCTTACAGAACCGTTTGGGATAAGAACAGGAGTGCGACAGGGATGTCTCTTGTCTCCATTTCTTTTCTTACTAGCAATAGACTGGGTTATGAGAACATCGACAACACACAACAGAAATTGAATTATTTTTTTTTTTTTAAATAAAAGTTTTGCCTCGTTTTGGCGAGGCGCGTCCCGTTCAACCTAGTCGGTTATATTAGGGCGCATGTCCAAATATAAAAGACCATTAGGTCTGGTTTTTATCTGAATCCAGTGGACTTTGACTAAGCAGTTGGATGATCTGGATTTTGCTGATGACTTGGCTCTTTTGTCATATAACCGTAATCAGATGCAGGACAAATTGAAAACACTCGATGAGAGGTCACAGCAATTGGGTCTGAAAATACATAGGGAAAAGACAAAAATAATGAAAATAAATGCAGGTAATGATAACAGGGTTGAACTTGAAGAAACACCAATACAAGATGTAGAATCGTACACATATCTTGGCAGCAATATAGACAAAGTTGGAGGGACAGACAGTGATATCAAAATAAGAATACAAAAAGCAAGAGGAGCTTTCATTGCATTGGGAAATATATGGAGATGAGATCAAGAGAAATCGGATCCAATACAAAAATAAGAATTTTCAACATAAATGTGAAGTCAGTCCTATTGTAAATCTCTGAGACATGGAGAACAACAAAGACAACAACCAAAAAGCTACAGACTTTCATAAATGGGTGCTTGCGTATGTGGTAAAGTGGGATGATATAAATATTTATAGGGGACTTAGTGTACTGGCTGAGATCAGCTGTGAAGGTATCTGTATCTAATAAGTGTGGTGTATTACAGATGACCTTACTTTGCTACCACATTTAGACCTCAGTCAGAATTATTCTGGAATATTGTGATGACTACGTTGAATGTCTAGGGTTATGATAGTGTTGAAGTGTATGTTCACAACAACCAACAGACAGATAAACAATTTAATTTAATCCACAATACTTTACAACACTGTGACACTCACACACATAGAACACTCTATAAGACTATCTTAATGAGTCAAGTGTAACTTTTAAAATATGTATTAATTCCTTTCAATAATAGATATCCTGATTCAACTACAAAGTGAACCAGGAATCACAATCAAATGTAATTACAAGTTGTATGTACACAATTTATAGATAGGATTTATGTATTGACATATATTATTATTATTACAATATGTGTGTAAGTTGTGATGTAGTACTATGAGGTAATACTGGCTTTTTCAAGCTAGGTGGTTGTTTGTCATCATGACTTCAAGTGTTTGTTTCTGGTGGAAATAGTATTGGAAAAGTTCACAGTTCCTGTCATTTGAAACAAATAATTGTCCCTCTTTATTTAATATACAGTCAATTTTTGAGGGGGGTGTACACAAGATTGAGCTGCTCTGGCCAACGAATCTTAACTTCTGTGTGGGCGGCAGGAAACAGTCTCCTCTGCTCGCATGCTTCGCCGTATTCTTGAGAAACAACACTGGTCGCTATCTTGACCAAGGAGTATGCTATCAGCCTCTGGATTCAGCAAAACTCAGACCAGGTACTGCTTTAATAGTTTAGTACCACGGTCCCTGAAACAAGAAGGTTGTACCTCCCTTCAGAACTAATTTATAATCTATTTCCACACTGAAGAACAATACATAACAAACACCGAGTTCAGCGCTGTAGTCCAACTGCTAGCTTCTCATGAAACAATATACACCAGTATTCCTCTCCCTAATGGTTACAACGCTTCTGCACTTCCAGCATTATTTCCTTCTATTCAATAAGATAGGTGTCATAGTACTATTTGGCAATCCCATGCAGTTTCACTCCTCTTCGACAAGTTTTGTTCAGGGTGGAGCAATATCTAGGTTTTGCCTCTTGTTTATTACTGAACCACACACATACAGACATACATTATCAATTCACATTCAATTTTCATCAAAAAGATATCAAATAGGTCTAGCTTACCACAATTCATGGAAATATTAAACAAATACGTTGACTGGCGATGAGTTATGGCACAATTCCGATCTGCCTCTGTCCCAGGCTTTTATTAGAAAAATATGAGCTGGATCTCAACGCACTTGCTTTTACAAATTGGATTTTCAAAAAGTGGCACTGAACTGACGCTCCTAATTGACTATATTAAATGGTCTAGCCAATGAGACCATGTTTACAAAAGCTTTTGAAAAAATGTACCCTTCCTATCGTTTCTAGTAACAACCAAAAATAGTATTTGCAATCGACTAATCATGTTTCGTCTTACATATTATTCTAGCCAATCAAATCGGATTTAACGTGGTGGCCTCATTTTTTCTAAAGCAGTGTCCAAACACGCCATTATGAGCAAAAATGATCCTGTGTTGTCTGACAACACCACTCTAGTATTATGGCTATAATTTGTTAATTATTAGACTAATTGCTTAACACCTAACATATTCTTTGTCAGCAAGTCCTAAGGCACGCAAATATATAAGTTTAATGAGGCCAAGTGGCTGCGTTCAAAATATGTATTTTCTAGGATAGTCGTGTATTTGTTTTTTTATTTTTTATGTTTAGAACCGCCACCTGTCCTGCCTTTTCGACTGTTCTGTCAGTATAAAGTCAGGATTTCAAACAGAAAACAGTATTGTGTCATGTTTCCTAATAAGCATTAAACATGTTTCCAAAACCTGACCCTCGTATTGGTAGTGTTTTTTGTCACTGTTTATTTGAAAAAAATCAAGCCTGCATGCCTTTCGCTTGGGGGTGGCATTAATTTTATATCGCGAGACGGCATGTTAGTGTTGCATGCGTTCCTCCGTACATCTCTCTCTCTCTATCCTAAGTCCGTCTGTCCTTTTAGGTTAACGTAGTGTGTATAATTTAATTAATGCTAGTATTATATCTGGGTCATTAAGTATCTTGTGTATCTCAAGGTTTTCTAAGAAACACAGTACCAGTTTTATTTTTAGAAACGCGTGTATGATGCTGTAGGCTTTACTATCAACGTGAAAGCGCTACAATTATGCAGACAAAGTGGAAAAGGGGGATTTCTTGTTTAACTAGCATGACGTTCTATAACACAGGCATACGCTATAGTGACGGCACTGTTCTTTACCAGTCTTCTTTCCTTTTATTGAATTAATTCGTTAGGCTTTACATTTACTTTTTAATTTAAATATGTGGATTTAGAATTTCTCACGACAAATCCTCCCCACTTAAAACAGACCTTATATGTCAGTCTATAAATCTATATACACATAGAGAAATGTAATATCATTCCTGGTGCTTACGATGATTCTCATCACACGGATGGCGGCTTAGAAAATCCGCTCCCAGATTAGTTTTTCCAGAAATATACTCTATGCTGAACTGGAATGGCTGCAAAAGTAAGGACCATCTGAGTAACCTCGAATTGTCATGCCTAGCCTGCGCTAGAAACGACAAGGGTTTATGATCCGTTTGCAACTTGAATGCCTTCCCATACAGATAAATATTGAATTTCTTGTTCGCCCATATTACTGCAAGACATTCTTTTTCGCTAGTTGAATACAGTAATTGGTTTCAGCTTTGTTCAACTTTCTGCTAGCATATGCCACTGGGGTTAATTCCCCATCTAGTGCATCTGATTTCTGTAACAGGGTCACACCTAACCCGATATTACTGGCATCCATTCTCACAATGAATTCTTGACTTAAGTCAGGTAATTTCAAAATAGGTTTGCTTGTGAGCTTTTCCTTCAATTCCTGGTATGCCAATTCACATTGTGCTGTCCATGTAATTCGATCTGGATTTCCTTTGCGTGTCAAATCAGTTAACGGTGCACATATGGAATTAAAGTTCTTGATATACTTTTGGTAGAAACCACATAATGAGACAAAAGATCTCACGTCTTTCTTTGTTTGTGGCCTCGGAGCTTTCTTTAGTTTCTCTAAATTCTTGGGGTCAGGGGTCATGTTTCCCTGTTGGACTGTGTGTCCCAAGAATTCTAATTCTTTACATCCAACGCAACATTTAGTTGGTCGAGCTGTTAAATTCGCTTCTCTAAGTCGATTAAACAGCATGTTCAGAGAGTCAATGTGTTCCTCAAATGTTTCTGTTGCTATAAGGATATCATCCATGAAATTTGTGATGCATGGATTATTCAGAGGATCCAACAATTTTCTCATCATTCTAGAGAAGACACTAGGCGCATTCTTCAATCCAAATGGTAATCTGTTAAACTCATAGTGTCCCTCTGAGGTACTAAAAGCTAGGTATGGTCTAACCTCAGGCTTTACTGGAATCTGATAGTATCCTTTACTCAGATCCACTTTTGAGAAATATTTAGCTTTATTTAGCCTGGCAAACAACTGATTTATATCCGGCAATGGATCCACCTGACCTTCTGTGATAGCATTCAGTCTCCTGTAATCTATACAGAGTCTATGTTCTCCTGAGGGTTTCCTTAAGAGTACCACACTGGAACTATACGAAGATTCACTGTGTGAAATTATTCCCTCCTTCAACAAATAGTCTATCTCTTCCTTCAAGGCTTTCTCCTTAGCAAAAGGAATCGAATAGGGTTTCATACAGACAGGTGTGGGGTCTATCAGTTTCATATCATATTCCAATAAGTTTGTATGCCCCGGTCGGTCCGTTAACACCTCTGTATGATCATCTAGAACCTGTTGCACTCTCTCCTTCTGATTTTTCGTTAAATGTGTACTGATTTTCACCTGTGCCGCTGTCTCACAGGGATGTAATGGATATTCAAATGATGAAAGTGGTTCCTTTTTCATCTCCATTGCAATGGACAAGTCAACAAGTGTGTCTCTTCCAGATTTTCTCTTTCCAAATATTTCTTCAGGGGATTCACATGATAGATTTTTTCTTTCCCTTTCTTATCTATCTTATAATTGGTTCTAGACACCTTCTCTAGAACTGTATATGGACCTTGCCATCCAATTTGTAATTTATTCTGACTACCAGGTAGAAGAAGCAGTACCTTCTCTCCCACAGCCAAATCTCTGTCTTTAGCTTTCCTGTTGTAATAGGCAGCATGTTTCTTCCTGGCTTGTCTCAAATTTTCATTGGCAAGTTTCCAGCCAGTTTTTAAACGAGTGGTCAGCTCATTCACATATTGGTATGAGGATGTAATATGTTCCTCTGCCTTTTCATCAGTCCACGTTCTTAACAGAGTTACATATGGACCTGTAATTTTGTGGACCTATTTGTCCATGCACCGGTATGGTCTCTTCCACTCGAAGCTCTATAGTGATGATTTTTCTTCCCAGAATTATCATGCACAAAACGACCGCTACCAATTCTTTTCTTGGGGCTTTCTCCCCACTTAGAATTCTTGATGAGAGATTTCCTCTCTACATCCTCTTCCTCCAGTTTACATAAGTCCGATTGAGGGATTTTCGGCTTATTCTGGGGTAAGACATCTTTTTGCACTCGCTGCATCGTGACCATTGTAAAACAGTCAATTGAAGCTTGTCCGTGAAAAGGGGCTTCCCATTCCACTTGGTCCACTTTATTATTCCTTCTATTGTCAGGCCTACGTTTGCCCCGTGGCGTGTCCAGGTCCTGATCAATGTTCCCACTTGTGGGTGTTCCCTCATGTGCTATGCTACACCTTTCTACAAAATTCTCAATGTCCCACCTTGCCTTGGGCCAATAATAATTGTGAGCCACCTTTTGGATGATGGTACCAATTTTCTCATGGTCCCCATCTTTTCTCACATGTAAGCTCCTTATTAATTCTGCCCTATATGCCTTTGGAAGAACCAACTGTCCGTGACCATTGGATCTAGTTCCGGCCTTCCTATACATCAACTTGTTTTTCATATAAAAATCTCCCTTGCCTGGAGTTGTATGACAAGTTGACAATTTCCTGAAACAAGGTTTGAGGGTCTTATCCCCAGCCTGTGCCTTCCTCATCTCTTCTGGAGTGGTATCTATCAGGATATCCTCCTCCTTTCTAGAGGTCGACCTGACCTGAAGGGTGGCCATATACACAGGTTTCCTTCTACAACGGTCAGTATCATGACTGTCCATCCGACAATTCTTACACCACCTCCTTTTTTGGTTGAAAGATTTTCTTTCATCAAATTTCCTTTCATCGAATTGTGAGGTTTTATTTTTATTGTCATACCGTGGCCTATCAAACTGGTGCTTACCTTTGTTCTGATCTCTAGGATCAAATTTATTAAAGTTCTGTGGTGCCTTAAAATTATCTACCTGTTTCTTTTTATTACCTGATACCTCTGCCTGAGCTGCTTGATACCTTTCAGCGACATTTAGTAGCTCACCCAGCCTCTCTGCACCTTGTTCCATGAGAAACTTTCTCAGGTCTGGAGCCATGGACTCTCTTAGTTGTTCTATAAGGATCATTTCCTTAAGATCTTGGGTTTTCCCCAGAGAAGTCCATTTCTCCAAGTATGTCTCTAACCGTGCAGAGAACTGGTGATAGGTTTCACCTGACAGTAGTTTCGCATTCCTAAATTTTTTTCTATAAAATTCTCCATTCTTTAACAAAAGAGCCTGCTTCAGCATGTCATAATTTTCTTGATCATCTTTGTTCATTTTGGCAAAAACTTCATAAGCCGTACCACGAAGCCCTTGAGATAACTTTAAGCTCCACCTTTCTCTCTCTAACCCATACGTGGTAGCTAATAGTTCATATCTATTTAGATAGCTCTCAATATCATCTTCTCTCTCAACAAAATGATCTAAATGGAAGTTCATAGCTGAGGTTGAGGCTCCCTGACTAGCAGTGGCATCGGAGGTAAAGGGACTGGCACCATTTTCAGGAGCATGGCCTTGGAATTCCAACTCCCTTAGTCGTAACTCGTGTTCCCTTTGTAATCTCTTATCTTCTGCTTCCCTTTCTGCCGTCAATCGCTTGTCTTCCCTTTCAGCAGCCTGTCTCTTTTCTTCTGCTTCACTTTCAGCCTTTTTCTCTTCCAACTGGAGCCTCTTTATTTCCGCCTCACGATCCTCCTCCAATGCTCTAGCCTCTTTGTCAGCCTCAATCTGCAACCTCTGAGCCTCAGCCTCTAATTGTAACTTGTTAATTTCCTTTTCAGCCTCTAACTTTCTTTCAGCTTCAAATTTTCTTTCTTCACGTTCAATATATTTGTCACATTTAGTAGTGACATAAGCAATCATAACTTGCCCGTCCATTCCTAACTCTTTAGCAGTCTGCACAGCAGCAGATCGAAATTTTGCCAACTCGGCCATTTTCTTAACATGCAAATTTATACAATGTCTAAGTAAACAAGTCTATCTATAACTAATTATCTAAGGACAACCACAAGCACTGAGAGCTCAACCTTATTTATTTCCACCCAAGGATACCTTTTACTTCTTTATTATTTCCTGAAGTTAATTACCCCCCAATATATATAATAGGAGAAGATTCAAACTCCAGGACGAGCCCCCAATATATGTGGTAAAGTGGGATGTTATAAATATTTATAGGGGACTTAGTGTACTGGCTGAGATCAGCTGTGAAGGTATCTGTATCTAATAAGTGTGGTGTATTACAGATGACCTTACTTTGCTACCACATTTAGACCTCAGTCAGAATTATTCTGGAATATTGTGATGACTACGTTGAATGTCTAGGGTTATGATAGTGTTGAAGTGTATGTTCACAACAACCAACAGACAGATAAACAATTTAATTTAATCCACAATACTTTACAACACTGTGACACTCACATACATAGAACACTCTATAAGACTATCTTAATGAGTCAAGTGTAACTTTTAAAATATGTATTAATTCCTTTCAATAATAGATATCCTGATTCAACTACAAAGTGAACCAGGAATCACAATCAAATGTAATTACAAGTTGTATGTACAAAATTTATAGATAGGATTTGTGTATTGACATATATTATTATTATTACAATATGTGTGTAAGTTGTGATGTAGTACTATGAGGTAATACTGGCTTTTTCAAGCTAGGTGGTTGTTTGTCATCATGACTTCAAGTGTTTGTTTCTGGTGGAAATAGTATTGGAAAAGTTCACAGTTCCTGTCATTTGAAACAAATAATTGTCCCTCTTTATTTAATATACAGTCAATTTTTGAGGGGGTGTACACAAGATTGAGCTGCTCTGGCCAACGAATCTTAACTTCTGTGTGGGCGGCAGGAAACAGTCTCCTCTGCTCGCTTGCTTCACCGTATTCTTGAGAAACAACACTGGTCGCTATCTTGACCAAGGAGTATGCTATCAGCCTCTGGATTCAGCAAAACTCAGACCAGGTGCTGCTTTAATAGTTTAGTACCACGGTCCCTGAAACAAGAAGGTTGTACCTCCCTTCAGAACTAATTTATAATCTATTTCCACACTGAAGCACAATACATAACAAACACAGAGTTCAGCGCTGTAGTCCAACTGCTAGCTTCTCATGAAACAATATACACCAGTATTCCTCTCCCTAATGGTTACAACGCTTCTGCAATTCCAGCATTATTTCCTTCTATTCAATAAGATAGGTGTCATAGTACTATTTGGCCATCCCATGCAGTTTCACTCCTCTTCGACAAGTTTTGTTCAGGGTGGAGCAATATCTAGGTTTTGCCTCTTGTTTATTACTGAACCACACACATACAGACATACATTATCAATTCACATTCAATTTTCATCAAAAAGATATCAAATAGGTCTAGCTTACCACAATTCGTGGAAATATTAAACAAATACGTTGACTGGCGATGAGTTATGGCACAATTCCGATCTGCCTCTGTCCCAGGCTTTTATTAGAAAA
Source organism: Oreohelix idahoensis (assembly GCA_024509875.1). Lineage (NCBI taxonomy): Eukaryota > Metazoa > Mollusca > Gastropoda > Stylommatophora > Oreohelicidae > Oreohelix > Oreohelix idahoensis. The sequence continues at coordinate 61,580 of JAMPIV010007172.1, forward strand.
ATATGAGCTGGTTCTCAACGCACTTGCTTCTACACAGTGTATTTTCAAAAAATGGCACTGAACAGACGCTCCTAATTGACTATATTAAATGGTCTAGCCAATGAGACCATGTTTACAAAAGCTTTTGAAAAAACTGTACCCTTTCTATCGTTTCTATTAACAACCAAAAATAGTATCTGCAATCGACTAATCATGTTTAGCCTTACATATTATTCTAGCCAATCAAATCGGATTTAACATGGTGGCCTCATTTTCTTCTAAAACATTGTTCAAACATGCCATTATGAGCAAATATGATCCTGTGTTGTCTGACAACCTCACTATAGTATTTTGGCTATAATTTGTTAATTATTAAACTAATTTCTTAACACCTAACATATTCTTTGTCAGCAAGTCCTAAGGCACCCAAATATATAAGTTTTAAGGGAGCTAAGTGGCTGCGTTCAAAATATGTATTTTCTAGGATAGTCGTGTATTTGTTTTTTTATTTTTTATGTTTAGAACCGCCACCTGTCCTGCCTTGTCGACTGTTCTGTCAGTATAAAGTCAGGATTTCAAACAGAAAACAGTATTGTGTCATGTTTCCTAATAAGCATTAAACATGTTTCCAAAACCTGACCCTCGTATTGGTAGTGTTTTTTTGTCACTGTTTATTTGAAAAAAATCAAGCCTGCATGCCTTTCGCTTGGGGGTGGCATTAATTTTATATCGCGAGACGGCGTGTTAGTGTTGCATGCGTTCCTCCGTACATCTCTCTCTCTCTCTCTCTCTATCCTAAGTCTGTCTGTCCTTTTAGGTTAACGTAGTGTGTATAATTTAATTAATGCTAGTATTATATCTGGGTCATTAAGCATCTTGCTTATCTCAAGGTTTTCTAAGAAACACAGTACCAGTTTTATTTTTAGAAACGCGTGTATGATGCTGTAGGTTTTACTATCAATGTGAAAGCGCTACAATTATGCAGACGAAGTAGAAAAGGGGGATTTCTTGTTTAACTAGCATGACGTTCTATAACACAGGCGTACGCTATAGTGACGGCACTGTTCTTTACCAGTCTTCTTTCCTTTTATTGAATTAATTCGTTAGGCTTTACATTTACTTTTTAATTTAAATATGTGGATTTAGAATTTCTAGATGATGGCACGTGACAGGAGGACTTGGCATGTGTTTGTTGAAGGCCTATGCTCCTTTGGGAGTGGAGGGTTATGAATGAATGAATGATAGTGTACATCCTTCTGACTCTTGATCGTCCCCGTGCTCTGAACCTAGATCTTCAACTATTGTAGTTGCGTATTAGTAATTTATCTGGCTTCATTCTCATGTGATGACCAAATCACTTAATTTTCCGTTCTCTATATGGTTGAGGCAGCATGTACTTCCTATAATATTTCTTACTTAGTCGTTCCCCTTCTACCGTGAGGTGTAGAGATTTGGAAGAGAGAGCGCCAGACTATCCTATCGGCTGTCTTCCTCCTGGCTTGGTTTCATTCTAGTCCTCGGTCCTTCAAAGATTGTCTAATGTTGTCCTCCCAGCGGACTCTGCGTCGTCCTGTGGGTCTGGATCCCTGGCTCTTTGTTTCCCATGCTTGTCGTGGTAGCCGATCTTCTCCCATTCTGGAGACATGGCCAAACCATCTTAGTTGGGACTGTTCTACTTGGGTCTGCAGGGGGTGGGATTTTAGGCCTTGACGTATCGTCTGGTTGCGGACCATGTCTATTCTTGTTACTTCAACCACCTTCCTCGGATACCTCATATCTGAGGTTTGAATCTGGCTTTTATGGGTTGTAGTCATTGCCCATGACTCGCATCCATATGTCAAGACTGGGACCTAGGTGGAGCGGTATACAGCCATCTTCGCTTTCTTACCAACCTCTCTCTTGCTGAGGAATCCTCGATTTAAGGCCTGAAAAAGTCTCCCAGCTGCTGCTTTTCGAGTGGCCAACTCTTCTTTGATGCCTCCCTTTCGGTCTATAATAGCTCCAAGATATTTAAAGTGGTCGACCTGCTCCAGGACCTGTTCTCCCAGCTTAATCTGATGTTTTCTTTCTTCTCGTGATATCACCATGGATTTTGTTTTAGAGCTGCTTATGACCATCCCTCTCTTCTCCAGCTCTTCCTTCCAGACTTGCTCGGAATCCGCACTGGACCTCAACCAATTGTGGCTCAGCTAGGCGTCGGATTTTCTGCTCTAGGATTCTAGAGCAGATTTTACCAGGGACACTGAGAAGGGATATGCCTCTATGGTTTCCACATTGTCGATTCTATAATATTTCTAATGTCATAATTTCTCATTCTATCTCTCCTGGTAACTCAAGTAATCTAAAAGTGTTTGATCCTATATTTGAGCAATTGAAGTGTAATTAATTGTCAATATTTCTTGAATAAATACTACAGTTTATATTTGTAAATATAAAACACGATTTAGCGTTGCGTAATTGAGGTTCATCCACGTGACGTCTCAGACTTGTTTGTTCCTGAACTAACCAGTCAATTGTGGCTGTTGATCTAATGATTTATTTTTCATTGTAACTCAAGTTCTGAGTCGCGGTTGCGCAGTGGTTAGTGTACTGGCTTCCTAACTCTGTGTTCCATGGTTCGATCTCCATTTAAGTGGGGTTTTTTAGACCGCAAACGGCTCCGCGGTCGATCCAGCCTCATGAATTGGGTACCAGAGCATGCTGCTGACCACATCACCCCTGGTGCACTGATGGTCAAGAACATATGGGCCTAACGCCTTATTCCCAATATGCCTCAATGTAACGATAAACCTGTCTCATGTTGTTTCAGCGTGAATATAAACCTGTCTCGTGTTGTTTCAGCGTGAATATAAACCTGATTCGTGTTATTTCAATCTTCTTCCAGCTAGTGGTAGTTGCCGTCCCTTTAATTCACGGTAATCTTATTATTAGGAAATACACTTCCCTATCTACGAGCCAAAGCCTATTTTCAAAGTATTTCTGAATACGATTACCGCGCTTATCGACATTCTTTCTAACTATCAGATACTTTAACTCAATCGCCAAACATGAGCATCTTTAATTTGTATTGTGTTAAGAATTTATTACATCGGGAAGTGAGTAATGTACAATCAGTAGACATGGAAGAAAGTCCCTTTAGGTCACAGAGATTATGTGTTACAACAGAATGTTAAGAATAAAGCTAAAAAAGAATCAGGATGGTGTCTTGAAAGAAGCCAGTGTGTAAATGAAGCAATCAACTTTATGTATAACATCTCTGTAGCCGTGTCGGCATGTTATGAGAAGATGAGAGTTAGAATGCATTTTGTCAACAGGAAAGATTTACGGTAAAAAATATAGGACGACAAAGATAGAAGACACTTTACAGCTTAACGTCGTGGCATAGTGAGAAATCAACAGAGCTGATGAATAGCACTGGGAACAGGAAGTTGTGAGGAGACATAATTACCTTCTCGAGCAGGTATGATATTTGAAGATGAAAAAATAAAAATAAGCAAAATAATATAAGTAACAAGAAGAAAAATAATAGTACGCACAGTTTATAAAAAGATCACATAAAAGATAAAGAGGTGCTCTGAGATGTAAACAGTCGATATTGACTAACTGCGTTTCGTTCGTAACGTCAGGTTCGAATATTCAGACTGTGTGTATTCTTGTTAGTGCGTTGTCGCAGCAAATAAACACAAAAGAAAAACTAAATGTATTCCTCTTAAGTATGGGTAATGCCATATTCACACATGTAAGCAAACAAGTATGCATTTTTAAATAACAGGAAACCAGGTTTAACTAAAGCCGTGTGGCCGTGATAAAATTTTGAATTCGGCCAGGGTCGTACATCTTGATGTTATTCTCTATTGTTGTGGTCAAACAACTGAACATTTGACGAGCCATTAAAACTAATATTTATAAACTGTGCATTACATGATAGGAAACTCTAAACAGAGCTATATAACCAGAGACAATCTGATCATCAGAAGTGGTTGGTTGGTTGTTCGTCCATCACGGGTGATGAAGACCACTCTGATCATCCAATTATTTAAGAATATGTTAGGTTAGTCTATGGGTACGAAGGTGACTGAAGAGCCCGATGCGGGCCTGGAAAGATCTTGGACAGTGTGGGCAGGGAATGTTTGCTTCATGTGAAGGTTTTATTTCACGGTCCTTTCTAGCTTGTCTCCGCTGTTCCGCTGCTGCTCTTCTGGATGATTCACATGCTGCTGCACCTTTACGAAGAGATGTGCGCCAAGCAGTTCGGTCTTGCGCAGCAGCTTCCCATGTGTCTGGGTTTATGTCAAAGGTTTTTAATGACGTCTTTAACGTGTCTTTGAAGCGCTTCTTTTGGCCACCATGGGAGCGTTTACCCTTCTGCATCTCACCATAAAAGAGTATCTTTGGCAGTCGATGGTCTGGCATGCGGACTACATGACCTGCCCAGCGAATTTGTGACTGCATCAGAATAGTATCAATACTAGGGATACCAGCTCTGTCAAGAACGGCGGTATCCGGGATCTTGTCTTGCCATTTGATGTTCATTATCTTCCTGAGACAGACTGTATGGAAGTGGTTTAGCTTCTTTACGTGGCGCCTGTATACAGTCCATGTTTCACATGCATATAGCAGCACTGGAAGCACCGCAGCTCTGTACACCTTCAGCTTTGTCTGTAGACTAATGCCACTTCGATGCCAAACGTTGGTGTATAATCTGCCAAATGTGCTGCTGGCTTTGGAGATCCTGGTGTTCACCTCATCATCAATGGCAATGTTCTGGGATAGTGTGCTACCAAGGTATGTGAATCTGTTCACAACATTCAGTTTCTCACCATTAACCTTGATGACTGGCTCAGTATAAACTGTGCCAGGAGCTGGTTGGTACATGATTTCTGTTTTCTTCGTGTTGATGGTAAGCCCAAAGTTGGCGCAGGCTTCGGAGAATCTATCCACACTATGCTGCAGATCAGCCTCTGAGCCAGCATTGAGGGCACAATCATCAGCAAACAGAAGATCTCTGATGGTGTGTGATTTGACCTTGGTTTTTGCTTGAAGCCTCCTAACGTTAAACAATTTTCCATCAATTCGATAACTAATGTCGATTCCTGTGTCCCCGTCTCTAAAAGCATCAGAAGTGGTACCCCGTCGATCAAGTGTTTCTGCCTCTTTATCTTACATTCTAAGGGGGAAAAAAAGGGGGGGGGGGGTGGCGGTTTCCACTTAGGTCGTGACTTCCGCGTGTCAGCCTCCTGTTGTCTAGTGAAGAGAATTGAGCCCACTACACCTTGGTTGCAGCTTTCAGATTCACTCTTATTTTCTGCCAGCTGGAGGCAATAGTGAAAGCAACCCCTATGTTGGAAACAAATTACTGTCTCGAGTTCCACAGCCCGTTGCGGTTGTTCCACAGCCAGCACGATGCCTTTTCCGCAGTTTCGCAAAGCCTCTTAAGTGCCCTTGTTCTTTACTGTCTCCTCAACCCCAACAGTTTCAGTAGATCATATACTGAGGCAACCGCGAGACCTCTTGCACCCACCTCAACAGCCTTGTAATAAACATTCAGTTCCGTAAACTTTATAATTGTATAAGTCAAACGTACTGGAAAATTTTCTTTTGACAATGAAATTAGTTTAACTTCGCATAAATAAAACTCGGTCCGGTCAGTCAGCCCAGCCCTTCTCCTGTTCCGTATTTCCCCGTCGTGCTAGGTAAAGGTAAAGGAACCCGTTACACGCCCATTGAGGCATATTGGGAATATGGTGTTAGGCCCATATTATCTTGACCGTCGGCACACTAGGGGTGATGTGGTCGGCATCACGCCGGCCGCCTTAACCTTCCCAGAGTTGCTCTGGTACCCATTTGGGGCTGGGTCGACCCAGGAACCGTTTGTGGCCTAACAAATTCCCATCTCATCTGGGGATAGAACCATAGACCACTGCGCTAGGAAGCCAGTGCACTAACCACTATGCTACCGCGGCTCCCTAGGCGGGACAGTTTTTTGAGGTGGTAGGTTGGGCTATCGCAGAGCGGATAATTCAAAACCGTTGCTCTGCGAAATTATGTCTCTTGGCAGATGAAAATTTGTGCAGTCGCCTGTAAAATCTTTGCTTGGCTAAGGATTTTTGTATATTATAACCCATCAGAGGTTGAACGGGATATTTTTCTTCAGTAATTTAAACAAAAATAAAAAGTTTCCTGGTATTTAGTATGGATTAATAGCAAACAAATAGTATGCACTTTTATTTACTCATGATGATAGTGGTGGTTATGAGGAGGGGTTGTTTAGATGACAGGTTGTCCCATTTCGTGCATATTATCAGACCAGATACTATAGGCGGAATACTGAGGTGGTAGGTTGGGCTATCGCAGCGCAGATAATTCAAAACCGTTGCTCTGCGAAATTATGTCTCTTGGTAGATGAAAATTTGTGCAGTCGCCTGTAAAATCTTTGCTTGGCTATGGATTTTTGTACATTATAATTATATTATTTTGCAGCCCAGCTAAGGTCAAAAGCAAGACTATAAACGATTACTGGCACACAGCTAAGCGAGAACAAGTATGCATTTTACGAGTCGTCCTTACTGTCAGGTTTTTCACAGTGCTACAACAATATTTTAACATTATGTTAAGTAGCAACTTCCGCTCCAGCTCTTTTGCTGGTTTTAAATAAAGTAATTTTTTTTAAGTTGTCAGATTATGATTGTATGTGTGTGTGCGTAAGTAATTTGAATAATGTATGTATTTGTCTGGCTATCTAGTTTCTACATCTGCATCTCTCTCGGTCCAACTGTTTGTAAGTCCTTGGTATTATCTACATTGTAAATCTAGGCTTTTCCTGTTGTTTTTCAGCCATTCCGAAACATGTTGAGTTAAGTCATGAGCTCCAGTTTCTCCAGCTTGGCTTGCATTTAAAGGATCATCACATCTGGTCCCAAACTAGGAGTAAGAAGTGCGTGGCATACTGTGCATTCCCCGCCATCCAAGGGGGCTTTCCAAATATGCAGAGCTAAAATACTGTGCTCTGGTTCTAGGCTCTCCCAAGGAATTGTCACGTCCTACACAGAGCCATTTCTCAGCTCCCCCCTTTCTAGCATGGGTCCACAGTGTGATCCTTTTGCATGCAACCAACCAAGAAGAACCCAGAGTTACATCTAGGGCTCAAGTGACTCCTCCAAGCAAAAGTGTGCAATGCTAAGTTTTCAACGCGTTCCACCACACTCTGTAAGTGTGTGGATGATTTCAAGAATCAATGAGGGTGTAATTAGCCTTAATAACAGAGGTTCACTTCCACATGTGTATACTATAGCATTGTGCTTAGCTGGCGGTCATATAAAATATAATTATGATAGTGATGTTGTGTTGTGTAAATGATGATGAAACTGATGATGAAATACAGCTATGCTGGCTACGACGTTCAACGCTGTAACCTCAAGGTGTGGAGACACCACATGTTCAGTACTTTATCACGTACTGCCCTTGATTTCTCATTTGATAGGTCAGTATATCTATAGTTAAAAAGTTACGTCACAACTGCACTCTAAGTGTACCCAGACAACGCAGTACCCCTTTTCGCTTTTGTGAAGGGAATAAGTGCGTCCAAAGATCGAGGAATCTCCACGCGCGTGCAACCTTGCACGGCTTCTTCAATGACCTCGTCACACAACTGCTTATGTTCATTGAATAAATATCCCCATTCCATTGGCTGTCTCAGTGACAGGTGAAATTAAACCGACCAATAGAATTGCAAGACAATCTATAAATAAGAATCCTCGTAACGTAGTTGTAGTACATTTTACATTAACAGCGACACCGGCTAATTTGAGATCGTGGACACCCTCAGCCGGGATACCAGAAAATAATAATAGTTTCAAATAAACTCTGCAATAATTTCAAAGTCGCCATGGGCAACATGAGTCGAGTTACCAAGAATTTCGATGCGTTGAGGTTAGTATAGAGTGTTTACTAATTCTTGTACGCATATTATATGTCACTTTTTTGCTTTAGCATTTCAGAGCTGGAATTTAATCATTTTTTGTTTGTTTGTTGTTGTTGTTTCTTTTATATCCTAATTTAACGTCAAGATTTCAAACTGCCCTGTGAATACCGGATATGACAAAATAAGTATAGTCCATAATTTTGTAACTCAATCTTCCATTCCATATTTAACATTTTAGAGATATATTTTAGAATAACGGGTCTAATCTAATGTGCTAGTTTTTTTTTTTTTTTTTTTTTTTTTGGTTCAATTTAATTTTTTTTTTATTTTTTTTTTTTTCCTTATCGTTTTTCTGTAAATATTTGTTATTAATCATTCTAAATGTCATTTTCACCATTAGAAATTTTGAATCGATGTTAACTTTATTTTATTCAACAAAGCTGTGTAAGTGGAAATAAGAAAGTTCTTCGAGGTTTTAAAGAGCCCATTTTATCGAATGGAAGCGAGTCATAGACTATCAATATGCAGGCAAAACAACATCTGGAGGTCACAGATATGTGGTTTTACAGAGGTCACAGATATGTGGTTTTACAGAGGTCACAGATATGTGGTTTTACAGAGGTCACAGATATGTGGTTTGGTTTTACAGAGGTCACAGATATGTGGTTTGGTTTTACAGAGGTCACAGATATGTGGTTTGGTTTTACAGAGGTCACAGATATGTGGTTTTACAGAGGTCACAGATATGTGGTTTGGTTTTACAGAGGTCACAGATATGTGGTTTTACAGAGGTCACAGATTTTACAGAGGTCACAGATATGTGGTTTGGTTTTACAGAGGTCACAGATATGTGGTTTTACAGAGGTCACAGATATGTGGTTTGGTTTTACAGAGGTCACAGATATGTGGTTTGGTTTTACAGAGGTCACAGATATGTGGTTTTACAGAGGTCACAGATATGTGGTTTTACAGAGGTCACAGATATGTGGTTTGGTTTTACAGAGGTCACAGATATGTGGTTTGGTTTTACAGAGGTCACAGATATGTGGTTTTACAGAGGTCACAGATATGTGGTTTTACAGAAGAATGTTAAGAAGACAGTGGACAGCAAAAAAAAAAAAAAAAAAATGAATGAGGATGTCCTGAACGAGGCCAGTGCAAAGGAAGCTTATAAGTGCTATCAGAAGTACGCGTTTCACTTCCTGTGGGAAAAGGAATGCTGGAATATATTTTGTCTACAAGAAACACTGGGAATAAAGAAACACAGGACGTCAAAGAAATAAGATACCGTACAGATTAACTTAGTGGCATGAAAAGAAATCAATTACAGACTGTATGCACAGAACTGAGGACTCAAGGCACTTGAAAAAGAAAAAAAAAAACGTTGTTTTAATTACGATGTCTTTGTGATACGCCCTCCTTTCTCGTCTCACTCCCACCAAATTCAATAAAAGCAAGAATTTCTGAAATCAAATTAAACGATAAGAGAAAGTATATGAAGGAGGATAACACTTGAGTGTAATGATCAAAATTGTGGCCCTTCACCCGGGCCACCCCTTTTAGAAATTGTATGACAGTGTATACTAGAGATGGCTACTGTGTTTATGTGTCGAAACAATGCGTCGAAACTGCGTCGTACCCGAACGATCCGATGCGCAGATTTTTGCGGTGTCGATACAGTGTCACGTCCTGTCTGTTTTGCAGAGACACACTGTCTCACGCAGATTCGACACATAGCCTGCTTCGAACAGCAGTTTCAGTTCCCGTCTGCTTCGCTGTTTTGCAAAAGGCACACTGTATCATTGTCTCATGTGTCAAGCGTGCGCTACATTTGGCGTTCATAGATAGTATGGAAAATCAAACAAGTCATAATTTAAAAAAAAATAATTCCTCAGGACTGACAGAGGCTTACTACTATTAGGTGTCTGCTCGGTTTGAGTTGACTCATTGTCGCTGAACCTATTCTAGTTTTATATAATGTGAATTAAACTGTTATTATTATTTTCACTTTTACTGCAGCTGTCAGCACGTCATATCATCATAATGAAAACGATAAAATTCTTAACAGTGGTCACACGAAATACCATTATTTGTACTAACGAGAATAAGTAAATCACATACTAGGGTGTCACGACATGTCTCATGCACAGAACTTGTAGTCTGGACTCGTTCTATTTCATCCAAGCGCTCATTATACTCAGGCACTTGATTCCTGAAAAGCGCTCTCGTAAAAAAAAAATAAAATAGTGTTGTTCATTTAATCTTCATTTTGGCGAAGCCCTTTGTAAATACGCAAAGTAAAAATGTGTTCTGGTATTTCCTGGGTCATAAAATAGTGGTTTAAAAAACTTGTGTTCACCTCCACCAAATTAAATATCATAAAAGCAAGAATTTCTGAAATCAAATTATGCTTCGAAACAGCGAGCGATTCGACACTTCCTGCTTGTTTGTTTCGCCTGCCTCGCTGTTTTGCAGCGACACACTGTCTGAGCCTATGTAAAATTTGAATCAACCGTTCGGAACATTAGTACGGAATATCAAACATGTCATATTTTTCAGGGATGTGTTATGATGACTTGATTTTACAAGTGATATTATTTTTGCTGAGAAGTTATAGACACTGGAAATTGTGTCAGTGCTGCAGTTGTCAATTTTTAGGCGCTATGTTAAAGTTGAAAGTGTCAGTTTCGTATAAAATGTAACCATGCTGATATCTGTGTAGGCCTACTCGGTGTGGATTTGAATCATTGTCTACCAAAACTAGCTTACTCTAGTTTGATATCATGTGTTATTATTACTGTTGTTATTATTATTGTAGTTTTTTTATTATTTTCCCATCTACTGCAGCTATCATCATATCTACGTTTTATTTCATCATAATGAAGACTTGTGTAAAAATATTGAATTGTGGTCACACGAAATACCATAGATTTTCACACACGACAGTAAAAACAGAGGAAATTGTCTCACACAATTCATGTATACCCGCCCCGGTACTGTCTATAAGAGACTTCTTTCTCCCCTATACGGGCAATTGTGCCGCCGTGTCGACACACTGTTTCGACACACTGTTTCGACACAGTATAATTAATTGAGCCGACTGTCTCGAAACAACGGAGTGTATCGATTCGCCCACCTCTAGTGTATACCATAAAAGTCCTTGATTGTCACGGCACCTAATTCACCATCACCCATGGTTGGGGGCGGCAACAGCAGAGTCACAATAACACCACCAATGCTATGGAATTTTCTGCCAGACAAACGTCAAATTGTACAGAACACAACTGAGATGTCTTGGTTAGATGTCCAGTTGTTTTAAGAGGTCCATAAAAAGGTTCTTGTTGTAGTTTTTGTATGTTTGGTTTTTGTTTGTTTCTTTGTTTGTTTCTTTTTTAAACAAAGGGAATTACAGCTGAGTTTATTATGACACATTAGTAAAAGTATGAATTACGCAGAATTCAATCTTGATTTTTACTCACTGAGGTTGTATTCAACCTGTAAATATTGTGGCATGTGTAATAACAATCTGTAACTTACGAACAGGTGAACTCTTTAAAAAGCGCTAGAAGGATACTGCATTAAGTATCTGTTATCACATGACAGTGACACGAAAGCTAGTCAAGCTAGTCATTGATATCAATAGTTTTTTTTTTTTTTTTTCAAGTGTGGTATTAATAAATGCAATTTCCTTGAAAGCATGCCAACTCACTATATGGAACCTTGAAACAACTGCAGAAAACCTGCACTTTTCTAAGAATGGCATTGGGCTGCCAAGCGTAGACATGCTTAGCAGCTATGGGATATCGACAACAACAACAACTTAAAATCATGTTTGTTTGGTATTTACATCTTTCTTTATCAGTGATGTACTGCTAAATTATTCTTACTGCTTCAGGAAGTCTAATGCAGTATAATACAGTTTCTTTACTGGGCTAATCATTAAATATAGTTTATGAAACGCCTGTTTAATGTTTTCTACGGCCGCCCGTCTTTCCTATTCACTATGCAAGTTTGTAACTACACATACCTTATTCACTTTTTATTCACAGTATTGTTGGGGAAAAAATAAAAAATAACGCAAACACTTCCAAACAAACTGTCCATAATGTGGGCCAGCCGATTTTTTTATTTTTTTATTTGCGTGAACGAAATGGGAATAGAGTGAAATAGCATCAGATGAGCTTTATTAGCCTCCACTTATCTGTCATGTCGGAAGAGTTTACTCTGCTCAGCATAATCTTCGATTAAAATTTAAGGTATTCACAGTAATTTTCTTTTTGATTTTGTGTAATATTTGCACCATTAAGTTATTTACAAACGATAGTGCATGGTGTGATATATTAACATCAAAACTTATTTTATTTTTCCGTGTAAACAATTGCAATAGTGGCTACGTTTTCTTAGGTAGCAAAAACGGGATAAGAAGGAGTAGAAGACAATATGACATCAAAAATAACCCGCTAAATAGCCGTTAATAAAATTTTGCCTCGTTTAGGCGAGGCGCGCACGTTTAACCCAGACACAGTGTTCTTTGGTTATATTAGGGGGCATGTCCAAATATAAAGTACCTTTGGGTCTGGTTTTTTATTACTAAATTATATTTTTGCCTGGCTATTGCCCTTTATATAACCTAGGGACTTCTATCTAAGGTTGAAATTGCGCACATCGCCGCATAAAGGCAAACATTTCAAGCGAAACAACAAGAAATGTTTAACTGAAAATAGATTACTGCAGAAGCTATTTAGGGCTGACAGGAATGGGAAGATCATAGCGAACAGAAGAGAAGAGTTGACAGACGTACAAACAGACAGAATGGGTACACAGATAAACAATGGACAGAGAGGTGGACAAACAAACATATAGGCGACGTCTAAGAAATAGACAGACAAGCAGATAGATTTGTTTTCAATCGGTATGTACATTGGCTTGTAGACAGCACGTTAAGTTAATTTTATGAGGTGCCGGTATAATTTATTTATTTATTGTTAGTTACCGTACATGTAAATATTTCATGTTATATCACGTTCTGTTAAAAATACGCCAGGTTGGGGATTTCCTTTCAATCTTTGTTGCTATTGATATTTTCTGTATGGATTATTTTATTTTTGATCCAGTCACGCCCATGTCTTACTTCTGTATTAGTTTCGATGCTGTTCTGTCGTATTCAACTTGTTCTTACTTTTGTTTCTGCTCAACGCTGGTATCTAATTTTGTGTTTTTGTTTGCCTTATTTCTCGTGAGTATAAACGGTGTCATTCTTAATGGGGGTTTTCAGTTAGTGTAAAACAGTATTTGTTGATCTGTCGGAGATACATGTTAGTACATTCCTAAAACATCCATGTGATAGGGTCGCGAGAGCTTGTGGTGGTGGCTGTCATTCCGCACTCGAAATTATGTAAACATTTGCTGAATAATGTTGAAATAAAATTATTTTAAATGTTATCATAGAGATGCTACAAAAATTCGGGGGGGGGGGGGGGGGGGGGGAGATGATATAGAAACTCTACGTGATTTGCTAACTCGCTGAAGAAATATGAATATTACACAATTATCAGAATGTGTCGATCGCACACATTTACTATATGCAAAAATATATAGACGGCTCTTACCAAAATTTCCTCCACTATAGCGGCTCCCAGAGATCGCCTAGCTGGCCACAAAAAAGTGCTAGGATATATAATATATACATATATAATTCATTCTTTTAATGCTTTTCTTGTCATGTAAGTTTTGTATCCATATTTATGTTCAGCCTGTTCAAACTATTAGGTAATATTTAAACCAGAACAACTTGTCGGAACAGAGAAAGCGACACCAGTACCATTTGTGGAAAAGCTCTACGGATATTCAAATAGCCTCAAACTGACTACTGCTTTCTTTGAAAACATTTCAAGTAGACGTCTTAGAGTGTACGAAGAAGAAGAAGAAGAAGAAGAAGAAGAAGAAGAAGAAGAAGAAGAAGAAGAAGAAGAAGAAGAAGAAGAAGAAGAAGCCGGAACAAATTGATGTTCTAATGACCTTGGCATTTTTTTTTTAAATATAAAAATGCATTGAATGAAAATTGAGATTAACAGGACAAGACTAACCATGTTTGCGAACTTTCTATCGTTTCCAGAATGCACCACTTTCAATACTTTGCCATGGTGGTTGTTATATGCTTGGCAAGTTTCCTGCTTTACCCCTCACGAAGACGAATGGATTCTCCCAGCATTCTGTACGGCATGATGCATTTAGGAAGCTTTGGTGCTAACTTTGGGGCCCAGCTTTGGGTAACTCTAATTGCAGGTAAAAATGATGCATTCATATCATCATCATCTTTTCATTTTGATTTCTAATGGAGCATGATGCCAACACTTTAGCTGGTCCCATGTGCAAGAAGTCTGCATCCGAGAATTGTTTGTGCTCTAGCAGTGATGGGTTCTGCAACTATTTCTTTTACACGATGAGACTGCCAGCCCAATGCCCAACCTATTTAAGTGACCTCTTACGAGATGCCCGAAGGAACAGGTTTCATATTCTTGCTTTGACTCTATAGAGACCCCCAAATATTATACGGGGCAATACATTCATATCTTTGACTAACTATATAGCATGAACAAATAATTATTTCATTGTTTTTCTTTGTTGAACTAAGAGGTTGAAGAAGAACTGCTTACAAATACACAGGAGTCTTTGAAAGCCATTTTGTATATATGCTATCTACGAAAACATACACAGCAACATAGAAAAATGAAAAGGAACGCCTATGAAACATACAGAGGGACCAGACAGAAGGGAAAAAGGCTATCAGAACAAATGCGGCCGGTAGACACATATGTTCTGTTTCAGAAGGAATCCGGTTCTTCTTCCTTCTTCCTCGTTCATCCTGAAAAGGACGTTTGTTGCGTTGTATCTGTTTACAGCGGGGCTGCGATATATGCGCCTTTCGGCCGACACATTCGACTTCAGAACGGCATTTTTTTGGGACCGGGTTTTCCTTCCCTCTTCGATCCCTACTCTCTCAGCCAGACTGCAGTGATGCAGCCTGTTTCCAGGACCACCACTTGGAGCTCTGGTTCGCTGACCCTGACGCAAGCAGTCAAGCTATGGGTCGCTAATGCATTCTCTATTGCTGCGTCTTTGGGTCCCGAATCAGGTTCAAAGAACATGAAGAGATTTGGCTGGGGAGGGGGATGGAGGAACTTGGCATAGACTTTAGTTCGGGGGAGGGGGGGGGGTGGTGTCTGTCAGGAGGCAAAGAAAGAGTAGAACTACTATATGCTCTGGCATGTCATAAGTAAACGGTTAATAAGAAGTTCTGCTTGTGGCTGGCAACGTCGTCAGGTCAAACAGAGTGCTATATAAATTATCACTGCAAGAGCACATGAATGCTTTGGTACAGGTTTCTTGAAATGTAACAGATACAGTTGTGACTTCATGCTCCATAGGGGGTGAAAGGGGAAATGAATGATAAATATATTTTAATCAATATTGTACCTTCATTGTGTGGCTGAATTACAGTGAGACCACATTTTTACAAGAGAAACACCTCTGTAAACACAAACACAAAATAAAACTACCAACAGACTTGTAGTTTTCTACTAATGAGCATCTCAAACTTTCCACAGGCCTGACTATGTTCTACAGTCTGCCACGTCACATGTTTGGAAAGGTCCAGTCCCGTTTATTTCCAATGTTCTTCTTATGGAGTCTTGTGTGCTCTGCCATCACTCTGTCAACCTTTTTAATCCAGCATCCCCTTGACACATGGGAGCACACACATTACATTCAGGTAAGACTGGATTGTTGTATACACATTTTGTCCCTTAAAAGAAATACATAAATACTGGTCGGACAAGACGAGTGAAGATCGTCAAAGTGGAAATGATGACAAGAACCAGACAAGTGCCAGTGGAATAAGATATGCGAAGAAGGCGCTGACGATGGATAGGACACACATTGAGGAAACCCGTGCATAGCATTGCAAGGCAGTTCTTGTTGAGGAATCCACAGGGTAAGAAAGTTAGAGGGATAACCAAAAACATATGGAGAAGAGAACTGGAGACAGAAAAGAAAGGAATAAGAATATATGGAAGGATCTTGTGCGTATGGCACGTCACGTGACAGCTTGGAATATATTTATTGCAGGTCTATGCCCCTTCGGGAGCTGAAAGGTACTGAATATAGTACTTGGACATGCCCCATATTGAGGGAGTCACCAGTTATCATCAAAAGCCGTTCTTTCTTCTGGAAAAATTATGATTAGGTAAAATTATAACAGAAAAAGTCAAAATAAAATGTACAACATGATAGAAGAACAATATGGAGACATAACTAGAGCATGATGAGAACGGTTGATGGTGTCTGATTGAGGACCTGTGCTCCAAGTGCAGCTGAGAAAAGAAACAAAGATTGACTTGACAGACGTTCCTCTTCTACCTTGGGGGTGTAAATGTTTGCCAGAGAGAGCTCCACGCTATCCTAACGGCTGTCTGTCTTTTGGCCTGGTTCAAACACCGTCTGATGTTGCACTCCCAGGGGGAAAAAAAATAATATATATATATATATATATATATATATATATATATATATATATATATATATATATATATATATATATATATATTTGAATATTCTTCTATGCTTTATATTGACCATTTCTCTGCAATGAAATATAATCTGGTCTTGTAATTTGTATTCTGTACTGCAGTGATGAATTTACATACGATCATTAGGCGTGTTTTAGTTTGGAGCAGTGGCAAGATTTGATGTGACCAAGAGATATGATTCTTGCCAGTCAGAAGTAAAAATCTAACAACTAAGTTTTCTCCCTTGAAAATGCACTAATATGACCAAAGATTACGAAGTACATGATTGTATCAATAAACCCTGGCTGGGTGGGTGGTTATGTAAAGGCAGTCTCATAGCAGATATTCTGTAATTAAGTGAAGTGGTAGGTTTCAGCTTTATGAGGTGCGCCAGCCAACCGTGGTTAAAGTGTTTGCTGCGCGAGGCAAAGTTACTGGGTTCGATATGAGTACCGGACTCTGCTCTTGAGTTAGGTAAGACAAAGACATTGAAGAACGGAACTGATCAGTCCACTTCTTAAAACTGAGCCTAGAATAGTGAACTAGCTAACACTTCATTCCCCTACTTCAGCATCCGCTATGAGACTACCTTTACGGATATATGAGTTTCATTACACACGATCTACTCTGCTTATTTCTGGTAGAAAAACTAAACAAATAGCATTACGTAGAACCCACATGTACTGGACTTTGTTGCGAAAGCTTGTAAGTCACTAGTGCCTCAAAAAGGGATACAGAAGACATGGCAATATCTTGAATGGATGGCCTATGTGATCAAGGCTCGGTGTGAATTAGTTGAAGGTAAATGACCAAAGTTCAACACAAAAATAAAGATCTTCTATTCAAATGTTAAGTCAGTAATATTGTATGGCTGCAAAACATGGAGAACAACCAACAAGCTGCGTCTTTCATAAATGAGTGCTTGCGTAGAATGGCAGGATTAAGTGGTATGATGAGATCACCAAAGCGAAACTGATGACAAGTGCAAGTGAGACAAGAGATGAGATGAAGACGTTAGAGATGGATAGGACACACACTGAGGAAACCTGTTGATAGCATTATAAGGTAGTTCTTGTTCTGGAACCCCCAGGATAAGACAGGTAGAGGGAGACCAAAGAACACACGGAGAAGTGAACTAGAGACAGACAGAAGGTGACGTAGAAGACATAGACAGACATTCAGCTGATGGCACGCGACAGACATTCAGCTGATGGCACGCGACAGAACGACTTGGCATAAGTTTGTTGAAGGTCTATGCTCCTTGGGAAGCTGAAAGGGGGGGGGGGGGGGGGGAATTATAATGATGATTATGATAATACACTTTTATTGTCAATTATACTGCGGTGCTTATTTGTATTTCTTGTTCTTTTTTTCCTAGGGAGTTTCTCTGAGCGTCTGCTTTTTTACCTCTGCCCTGAACTCGCTAGTAGTCTCCCCTCTGATAGTCAGCGCCATGTTGAAAACGTTCAGTATGGAGGTTGATGCTGGAGTTGGAGATGTCGTTGGCTATGCGGACATGAAGGAACTAAAAAAGAACCCACAATACTTCAAATCATACCGGATGTTCCGACGTTGCCATGGGGCCAGCGCCATGTTAGTGGTGTCATCGCTTATAGCAAACACCGTCTTTTTATATTTTCTTACTGCTTTATGTTTACCTTTTTGATGACATAATGGTATTCAGGGAATATATATATTATTTATTTTTTATTTTTTTAGCCTAACAGATACGATCTAGACTTATTATTGGATGTTCATGTTGAACTTTGCCCCCTAAGGGTTGAATTGTAAGATAATTTATTGGAGGATAGTTGAATCTCTAGTGTTGTTACTGTGCAAAGCATGAATGTTTACTAACTAGAAGAATATCAGACATTGTAATAAAAACATATTTTAAAGATTTTATTAGTCATTGTTTACCTTGACATCAGCAGCACTTAGGCAATATAACGTAATATAGACACAATATATACAACCTTTATTTGTGTGCATGTAGCTGACAACCAGTGGCGTACTAAGAGGGGGGGGGTGAGAGGGGTGGCCGCCCCGAGTGACAGCCAGGAAGGAGTGCCGTCGAACACTATTATAATAGTACTTACTGTTAAAAATATACTTGCAAGTGTGTTTCTTTATGAGGACGTGGTGCCAAAGATAGGGTCCGCCCCAGGTGCCAAATACTTTAGGGACGCCTCTGCTGGCAACCTCATCATATAAAACAGATTGCCACATGAACCACCACTGCTAGAACATGTGACTGCTTCGTGTGGGTTTACTGCTGTGGGGGGGGGCCGCTTTAGTGGTGGCTCCATACGTTACGCAAAGTAAAATGATTATGATATAAAACTCTTTAAGTGCCATGGCAGTTGGTGTAGGCGATCATGTCTGTCCACGACTTCCTGACCTCAGTACTGTTTATCAATTGTGTTGTGATTTCTTTCCATGCCATGATGTTAAACATTCCTGTATCTTCTATCTTTGTCATCCTGTATCTTCTATCTTTGTCATCCTGTATCTATTTGTCATTTAGTAAAATTGCTGTAGTCACAGTATACTTCAGCTTTCTTCTTGGCGTAACATGCCCATAGACAGTGGACTTCAGCTTTCTTCTTGGCGTAACATGCCCATAGACAGTGGACTTCAGCTTTCTTCTTGGCGTAACATGCCCATAGACAGTGGACTTCAGCTTTCTTCTTGGCGTAACATGCCCATAGACAGTGGACTTCAGCTTTCTTCTTGGCGTAACATGCCCATAGACAGTGGACTTCTGCTTTCTTCTTGGCGTAACATGCCCATAGACAGTGGACTTCTGCCTTCTGATACAGAGCCGCGGTAGGGCAGTGGTTAGTGCACTGGCTTCCCGCCTCGGCGGTCCTCTTTCGATCCCCAGTTGAGGTGATATTGTTTTAACCCGCAAATGGCTCCAGGGTCGACCCAGCCTCAAGAATTGGGTACCAGAGCAACTCTGGGAAGGTTAAAGGCGGCCGGCCTCATGTTGACCACATCACCCCTAGTGTGCCGATGGTCAAGAAAATATATGCCTCACTGGGCTTGTAGCGGGATCCGTTACCTTTACCCTTCCCTCTAATATGAGCCATAAACTTGCTTTATACACTCATTTCTTTCATGACACCTTCTATACTCTTCTAACCAGTTGAGGGTGTTCTTAATATTCCCCTGTAAAATAAGTTATGTGTGGATTCCAGTGATTGTCTCAAAGCTTTCACATGCTCTTGCTGCAGTGGACTTTCTGTTCACTCCCTGTAGAGTACGGAGCCACCATTGCAGGTAGAGTCCTTTAAGGGCGAGTGCTCAAAGCTTTCACATGCTCTTGCTGCAGTGGACTCTATAGCAATTTGTTTTACATGATGAGGATGCTAGCTTCCTTACACAACCTGATAGCAGTCGCTTTGTAAGACATTCTCGTATATATATATATATATATATATATATATATATATATATATATATATATATATATATATATATATATATATATATATATATATATATATATATATATATATATATATATATATATATAAAATACAGCATTAACACACTGATGTACTGTACGTTCCGGTGATGAAACATACATAGTGGATAAACATACCGCTTGTATCAAGCTAGAATGATACTAGAAGAATGTGTTACGTTGGCGTGTGGGAAGATAATCCTGTACCTAAAGAATGAGCAACTATAAGAACAGAAATAAATTATGTTACTATCAACGACGGGGTTGTATTGTTGATGCAGAGTTAAATTTCGTTCACCATACATATCTGAAAATGGGCATTCTGGCCAGTAGAACCTATTTTGGTCTCACAACTGTAAGATCTGTACATAGAAATATTTTGTATGTATATATTTGTTTTTGTTTTTTATTAGTGACTTTAGTTTCTGTGTTCGTTCTTTCTATGATATTTTATGTAGTTAATATTAAGAAACACTTTGTTGATATAGCAACGACTGTTGTAGCAAATAGTGTACATAGTGAAGTTAAGTTGTATAATGTATGTGTCAGTTGAATTTATTATATTTTTGGTAGAGCAAAAATGTGTATGTATAATTAAATACATTTTGTAACCGTCTTCGTGCTTATCATAATGATACACAAATGCATTAAAAAGTTGCAAGAACACTTGAGATATTTATTTATTTAATTTTTTTTAAAATATTTGTTTTATTAATAATAATTTAAACACGATATGAGAATGAACTGGCGTTGAATAGGACAGTGATTGATAAAACCAGTTGGTAGCATTACTAAGTAGTCCTTCCCTTGTTCTTTGTGGCTGTATTGTCTCCCTTGCTCCGCAGTAAAGGTCCAACAATGGCCAAACTTAAGGTACAATGATGAGGGTCTTCAGAGGTATCAACCTTCGTTCACGATTACTCTTGGCATAGATAAATAAAAATAGAAGAATGATGCTTCTATTTAGAGGAATCTCACAGGATTTTAAAGAAAAGCAAGCATAACAACTGAGATAATCTAAGCAGATATAAACTTATTATTCTCCCTCCCCTTCTGTGAGGTAATATATTTTCGCTCGTATTTCTGAGCCCCCAGCTGAAGGTGGTTTAGCAAAATCTTAATCTAATAGTTCTTTCTGGTTATGTAGTCAGAACAGACATACACTTTACTCAGTAGTGATTAATCCAACTATAGCTTTACGATTACTGATAAACTGGTTTAATAATCACTTATAGTTTAAAAGTGTAAAATAAAGTTGTTTATAAAAAAGAAGCGATGATATTTATCATCATCGGATGATTTAAACTGGTAGAAAATTTGGAAATAGTCTTTGGTTGTGCTGTTATGTTACTTAGCTTCCGGCGTGGGGTCGGTTGGCGTCTGCTGCAGCCGATGTTGGTTCCTATAGGTGCCTTAGACTATACTTCTCTACAATAGTCATGTATAATGGCTGTAGCACGTCTCATACATTAAGGCTGAGGTAACTTCAAGTGTTGTCAAACGTCTTCAAGACCGCTCTGATGCTGGTGTCTAGCGTCGACTGCTGGCAACTTGTACCACAAACTGAAAGAAGACAAATATCTCTGCTAAGTATTGGATCTCCTGGCATAGTCATCAGGCGACCTCCACTTCTATCCACCACTTCATCTTCCTCATAAATTTTACCCTCCCTGAGCGTTTATTTTGACCCTAGTAATTCAGATGAAATTACTTTTAGACAGCAGAAATCGACAATTGAAATATATATAAATATACATATACATGAAATTTACTAAAGTGCTTGTATAATAAGTATGTACACCATGATATTTTCATCCACTCCTTGCTCTTTGTGGATCTTGAGGCCACCTCTGCTGTTGGTTCCTTCGTGCGGAAACCCACACAAAGCAGCCACTAGCTCTTGCAGTGGTGGTTCAACTTCAATTTATTTGGAGTGATGAGGTTGTTAGCCTCATATGCCACTGCACATCCACAAGCAAATTATACATGTCAAAATGCAAATATAAAATGTACATATCGGGGCGAGCACAGACTTTTTGCAGAGGACACGTCCGAATATTGTCTGGCAACTGTTTAAGATGCCGTACCTTTCAGGTGAGTTAGGTGTCTGAGTGCACTTGAAGTTGGATCCTTGAACTTATTGCACAAATTGATGTCTCTCGGGTTATTTTCTTCTAATCGTAGAATTCAGGTCCCATCCTATGACCTGTCCTATATTAGGTCCTAATATTCTGTGTTCCTGGCTGTCTTGGTGATATTGAAAGTCAGTGAAGTAGTCTTATAACGCTGCAGAAAATAAGCGAAACTTTCGCCTATACATACAGGTTGCTACCTAGAGGAGAAGTCCAGTCAGAAGCAGTCTATCTTAGCATCTCAAACGCCAAACCAAATGTGAATTCTTCTTCTTCTTCTTCTTCCATCCTTAGCCACTGACCGACAAAGCAGTCCGTAGCCAATACGCCTATAGGCGTCTTAGGGCAACAAGAAACTAATTGTTGTTCCGTTACGCCTAATGGCGTTTATTGGTACAACAAAAAATTAATTGTTGTTTCCGTAATCAGTATCAAATGTGAATAAGGGTCTGATTTTGGTAGGGGTCCACCCACTACCCTCATGTAGAACATTCTTCACGACAACATAAGATATTGCCCTTTACATGTGATTTTCAAACTTCATTATCATAAAAGGTTTTGCTTCTTCCGTTTCGCCTGTCATGTTTATAAACTCACTACTTCACAGATCTAACACTATAATCTCCTTCAAGACGTTACTTTCTGGCAGTTGATTATCGCAACAAATTCCATCTGCCAGAAAAATTACATCACTGCCCGTGTCTTAATCTTCACCAAGATTGTTATCCGCCTACATCCCAGTGAGGTCGATCGTGTATTTGGGCACGTCGTGTTTGAAAACTAGCACCTTATCATGCGACAACATGGTTTCGTCATACAAAAAGTCTGAATTAACAATAAGAATGCCCCTCAGTGTAAATTCTTACTCCGTCTAGAGCTGGCGATAAACAAAAAGTCATGTTCGCTCCTTCGTTGCGTGTCGACGATAACAAAGGAGAAAATAACCAGCAGACGGGTGTAAGAGAGTGTGTGGCAAGATGTTATAAGAAAAAAACAAAATGAAAACACAACACTATCGAAAATACTTACATAGTGTGTGTATACGTCTCTCTTCCTCCCCCCAACCATCTTTAAGACACTCATTGGTATTGTTGATTATAGTCCGTTCGGAAATTCGTGCCCACGCATCGAACGTTGTAACTTTGCAACCCCTTGACGGATGTTATTGAAATTTGCTACGTGGCTTACTGATATCAATGCAGTTATTAATATATTTTTTGCCCTTACAAAACTCATGTCATGTTCGAATTTTCTTCTTTAAGTTATATAAAAAAAACTCTTACTCTTACCGTTGTCTGGGTTAATTTTTATTAGTTCTACAGGAAATTTATAAGATCCGTTCAAAAATTGCGCACTTAATTTTTGTTGCAGCACAGCACAAGCGATGAAATGTGCTATTCAATATTTTTTTCTTTTGAAATAGTGTAGTGACTACATGTCCGCACGAGTGCGCACCTATTGTACACAGTCGATAGTAATTATTTCAGCGGCGTATGCTAATTGCAATGAGTTGGCTGCAACGAAACAAAAACGACACCAGCGTATAATATATTAATAAACTAAACTGCATAATTATGAAAAGCGCAATGAATCTGAAATGCAAATTTATCACTTTGCAGAAG
This sequence comes from Oreohelix idahoensis, assembly GCA_024509875.1. Classification (NCBI taxonomy): domain Eukaryota; kingdom Metazoa; phylum Mollusca; class Gastropoda; order Stylommatophora; family Oreohelicidae; genus Oreohelix; species Oreohelix idahoensis. The sequence continues at coordinate 85,273 of JAMPIV010007172.1, forward strand.
GTAACTGTTATATTGTACAGGCATTTTCGCAGAGAGGCTAAGATGGGTTGTTTATACCACGACATCCAAGAACCAGGTAGGAGAACACAAAAGGCCCTGGGTGTGGATAGAAGATCTTTTCGACGTTGGATACAACAGGACGGTGATTGTACAGAGGCTGCGGTTAAGCAAGGAAGGAAGATAAAAATTGATGATTTTGACAAGGATGTCATTAGACGTTTGATTTTGAAGATGTTTAATGCCAATCAACTTGTTACTCTCCGCATGCTGAAAAGTCGGCTGCAAGTAGAATGCGATATTAACGTCTCAAAAACAACTCTTTGGCAACTTGTCAGAAGTGTCGGCTTCACTTTTAGAGAAACGTCTGGCGGAAGGAATTTTTTATGTGAAAAACCACATCTGGTTGCAGCTCGAAGCAAATACCTTAGGCAGATTCGTGAGAGAAGACAAGACGGCTATGATATATTGTATTTGGACGAATCTTGGGTTAATGCTCATCATACGAACGAGAAAGAATGGCAATCAGTTGACGGAGAGCATAGAAGGAAAATTCCCAGCAACAAAGGTCAACGCATTATATTAGCACATGCTGGCAGCAGACAGAATGGGCTTGTCCGTGATGCAGAGCTTATTTTTCAATCAAAGTCTGTAGATGGTAAGGACTACCACAGTGAAATGAATGGGCAAATTTTTCGAGATTGGATAGTGAATACACTCCTCCCGACTCTAGATAGGCCGTCTTGCCTGGTGATGGATAATGCGTCCTATCATAATGTTCTAGCGCTGGAGGAGAAAGCTCCCACTTCGGCAAGCACGAAAGACGAAATCAGGAGGTGGCTTGTGAATGAAAATATCTTCGCTGACAACAGCTATTTAAAACCAGAGTTGTTGCAGTTTGTGAGACAGAGGAATAAGACAAAAGTGTATCTGATTGATAAAATCATCCAAGAGCAGGGTCATGTTTCTCTTCGACTCCCACCTTATCATTCTCACCTTAACCCAATAGAGCTGGTTTGGGCTAGAGTTAAAGGGCAAGTGGCCGCCCAGAACACCACTTGTAAAATGTGCGATGTTAAAGACATGACTCGTGAGGCCCTTTCATGAATAGACACAGAGTACTGGGCTAAATGTAAAGAACACGTGCTACAGGAAGAAGAAGATTACTGGCAGCGAGATGGCTTGCAGTTTATCCAACCAATAACTGTTGTGAACTTATTGGAGTCGTCCGATTCGGAATGAGGCTCGTCGATCGCATTCCTTCGTTTGTGATAAACTAATTTCATATGCCAATCTATAATAACACATAAACAGTTACGATTCGTCATAGCTTCCTGATGATTTACTGCTATCATGGTTCATTATCAGAACATCATTCCTCGTATCAAAATCACGTGAACAACCAATCACACATTTAGGACACGCCTTTGAACCGTCTTGTCGCATAAATGTTGTGATTTACTGTAAGATTTAATGTTGCGGGCAGATTTGGGCAAATGTTTCAAAAAGATCAAAGAAAATCGCCGTTTTTGCAAATTTCGCGAAAGCTGTGGATGTAATGATCGCAAAATCTTAACTGCATGGAAAATCTAAGACTGCACGCAAAAATTCATGTCCATACAACAAACAGTTTTGGAGAAGATTGACGCTTTCTGTGGGCACGAATTTCCGGACGGACTATAGAATCGACAATTCACTCTTGGCAAACCCATAGGTGCTCAGTCTCCCTCAGAAAGTATCGAATATTACAATTGCGAACTGTTCCTGTTCGCGCTGGTCTATACACGACGGATGCATTTTTTTATATGTCCATGTCTGCTAGTCTTACGTTGGATGCCAAATTCCAACAATCTTAGCCTTGGTGTATACCTCTGGCAGGACATTTAAGCGATTGGTTATTAACCTAAAGGCTGGTTGATCGATGTCAGTTAAGGACGTTAATTTATTTAAACAATAATAATTTTCAAATGACGAACAAATAAATATCGTGTGAATTAAGAAAATAATTTTTTTTATTTATTTATAGAAAACAAGTTTCAAACTTCCACTTGATCTGATGTGCAAAAGAGGTCACGTCAGGTCATGTGCCATGTCTCGAGCGTGCCCCTCTACAAACTTCTATTTTTGTTACCCTCTTCTCCAATGTTACGTTATCCATTACGGTATATTTTCTCTCAATCTCTACTCTTTGTATCTTATACTTATCCCGTGGTAAAGATGTTTCTAGTGATCCTCTTCTCATCACGTTCACTGAAGGTTGATTGTCTTCTTCTGTATACGTTATTACATTTCTTTGCTTCACGTTATTATTTCTCTTTGCTTCACGATATTATATTTCTTTGCTTCACGTTATTATATTTCTTTGCTTCACGTTATTACATTTCATTGCTTCACGTTATTATATCTCTTTGCTTCACGTTATTATATCTCTTTGCTTCACGTTATTATAGCTCTTTGCTTCACGTTATTATAGCTCTTTGCTTCACGTTATTATATTTCTTTGCTTCACGTTATTATTTTTCTTTACTTCACGTTATTACATTTCATTGCTTCACGTTATTATATTTCTTTGCTTCACGTTATTATATCTCTTTGCTTCACGTTATTATAGCTCTTTGCTTCACGTTATTATAGCTCTTTGCTTCACGTTATTATATTTCTTTGCTTCACGTTATTATTTTTCTTTACTTCACGTTATTACATTTCATTGCTTCACGTTATTACATTTCTTTGCTTCACGTTATTATATTTCTTTGCTTCACGTTATTATATGTCTTTACTTCACGTTATTATTTTTCTTTACTTCACGTTATTATATATCTTTGCTTCACGTTATTATATATCTTTGTTTCACGTTATTACATCTCTTTGCTTCACGTTATTATATTTCTTTGCTTCACGTTATTATTTTTCTTTACTTCACGTTATTACATTTCATTGCTTCACGTTATTATATTTCTTTGCTTCACGTTATTATTTTTCTTTACTTCACGTTATTACATTTCATTGCTTCACGTTATTATATTTCTTTGCTTCACGTTATTATATGTCTTTGTTTCATGTTATTATTTTTCTTTACTTCACGTTATTACATTTCATTGCTTCACGTTATTATATTTCTTTGCTTCACGTTATTATATCTTTTTGCTTCACGTTATTATATCTCTTTGCTTCACGTTATTATAGCTCTTTGCTTCACGTTATTATAGCTCTTTGCTTCACGTTATTATATTTCTTTGCTTCACGATATTATATTTCTTTACTTCACGTTATTACATTTCATTGCTTCACGTTATTATATTTCTTTGCTTCACGTTATTATATCTCTTTGCTTCACGTTATTATAGCTCTTTGCTTCACGTTATTATAGCTCTTTGCTTCACGTTATTATATTTCTTTGCTTCACGTTATTATATGTCTTTGTTTCATGTTATTATTTTTCTTTACTTCACGTTATTACATTTCATTGCTTCACGTTATTATATTTCTTTGCTTCACGTTATTATATGTCTTTGTTTCATGTTATTATTTTTCTTTACTTCACGTTATTATATATCTTTGTTTCACGTTATTATATCTCTTTGCTTCACGTTATTATATTTCTGTGTTTCACGTTATTATATTTCTTTGGTTTATAGCTGATCTCTCAAGCATTCTTCGTTAGTTATGTGTTACAGATAAAAGTAGTCACACCGCAGAAACTGCCACTGGGGAGTGAAATGTTACAGACTTCACAACACTATGTCCAGATCTTGAATGAGGTGGACTAACCAATTCCATTCCTCGCTGCCATAACTTGCCTAACTCAAAAGCAGAGTCGAGTATTAATTTACAGCTGTAGTACTATGTGTTTTTTTTGTGTTTTTTTTTAATAATTGCCGATGGATGTCACAATTTACACATTAACTGGCTATTGCTTGACAGCATGTGTGAGTACAAGGCTACAGAATAAAACCTGACACACGAGACATAAACTATTTAGACCGCCTACGTGGCTAATTCTCCGCGTTTGAAAAATAAACTTCCTTACTTCCGTTCTATCCTTCGGTTATTTTTAGCGAACTGTCACCAGTACAAATTATTGCGTCGTCCGTTTGTCATTCATTATGCCATGCATGAAGAACCTAAAATAAATCCTCCTTTTTATAACATTTTGATTTATTTCTTCCGTTAAAGTAAATTGTTGTCCCATCCTACACAGCCTTCCGATTGGCTAAACAGTTGGTGGGCTTTCCTTTCGCGTGACAATTACCGGGGTTTCCGGTGTCGACATATGTCTACCCAGCTTTAAATTGGTGCCCGACTCTGCTCTTGAGTTAGGAAACAAACGAACTAAATCTTTGTAATGAAATAAGCATTATTGCCTTTAAACAATTTTGCCATACAATAACACAATTCTCAAAGTGCTCTCACATTAAACTATTCTTAATGGCAATAACAAGTAATCAATGTTACTTGGAAGGCAAACGCAGCCATTTGCTTGGTAAGACGAATTTTCTTCATTTCTAACGCTATCTATAAAACTTAAACAGTGCCTCTGTTTAAATCTCTCACACTCACAGTCCTCCGTCCCCTTCTCCCTTTCCTCTCTTTTTTTTTGGCGGTCTTGTTAAATAAATATATGTACCCCCAAAACTGTGGGCACAAACATTCCCCAAGTTAGTCTGGTAGAAGATAGGACAGGTTTTATCAGACCTGTAAACTCTTTGTGAAGATGCTCTAGTAGAAATTTGCTAAAAGCAACCGTAAACGACGGTTGTCCTTCCTGACTGGGAAGATGGGCATTTTAAGCCATTCGCACTCTGCTAAACACTTAATTGAATAGAATTAAGTGCCTTTACAAAAGAAACAGCTTAGCTTAGTCGCAACAACCATCATAAGTATAACTAGAATAGGGGACCACTAGAGCTACCACAGTGAGAAGACCAGGCAAGCCACGCCGAGAAGCAATTCGTGGTTGACATTTTGGAACTGGTATGCATAATTTTATCATTCTTCCTTTAAAACATGACGTGTATATCTAATACTTAAATTTTAGTTCTTTATTAAGAGGTAAGCTGACGCTGTATTTTTATTGCATTACTCAACCCTTATTCCCTGGTATATGCAAGCTTCACAACTTCTCATATACTATTTCTCGTGAGTTAATTAACACCTACTGTCCTTGTCTTTTTCGTGCTTTAAATGCAAGACATAATTCAACAGTTATGATCTTCATAATTCTTTCGTGGACCATCTAGCACACGTTGGACCCTATGCTCAATGTGGAGCCAGAAATACTGTACATAGCTATCAGTAATTTCTAACTTCTATCATCTGTGTCAATAATAATATATTCACTGTTTTTTCTCTTACGTTATGCATACATCAGTGTTTATTATTGTAACACTGTTGACATGTATGTAATGCATATAATAACTATAGTCATTTTATATGGGTGGGAAGAGTGTTGTATGATTGCCTATGATTATAGAACACTTGATAAAAACAGAGACTAAGAAAAGTGCAAACTCTGTTATGTTTTTGCTTAGCCAGGCTAGCGAGACATTCTTAATAAAGTCAAGAATGGGGGCAGAAAGGTAGACCAGTGGTTACAACGTCACACTGATATGAAACCCGATTTAGTCGGGCTCATAAATTATCTGATGGACTGAGTCCTTCAGAGAGGGCGGGCAAAATGCGTTGCAGCTTAGCACTGAGCTAAGGCAATTGTCGTGAAACATTCTAAATCCACATATCTAAATTAAAAAGTAAAGGTAAAGCCTAACGAATTAATTCAATAAAAGGAAAGAAGAATGGTAAAAGACCAGTGCTGTCACAATGGCGTACAAAAATCCCCTTTTTCTACTTCGTCTGCATAGTGTAACGCTTTCACGTTTGATAGTAAAGCCTACAGCAGCATACACGCGTTTCAAAAAAAAATAAAACCGGTACTGTGTTTCTTAGAAAACCTTGAGATACGCACACTGCTTAATGACCTAGATAAAATACTAGCATTAATTTCATTTTATACACTGCGTAACTAAAAGACAGACGGCCTTAGAAGAGAGAGAGAGAGAAGGAGGAACGCATTCAATACTAACACGCCGTCTCGCGATATACAATTAATGCCACCCCCAAGCGAAAGGCATGAAGCACTAACTTTTTTTTTCAAATAAACAGTGACAAAAAACACTACCAATACACGGTTAGGTTTTAAAAAACATGTTTAATGCTTATTAGGAAACATGACATTCTACTGTTTTACGTCTGAAATCCTGACAGTACAGAAGACACCCCATAGTTTGGAAGTGAGGAGGTGGTAACAGCACGACTATCCTAGAAGAAAATACATATTTTGAACGCAGCCACTTAGCTCCATTAAAACTTATATATTTGGGTGCCTTAGGACTTGCTGACAAAGAATATGTTAGGTGTTAAGCAAATAGTCTAGGAATTAACAAATTATAGCCAAAATAAAATAGTGAGGTTGTCTGACACCACCAGATCACAATTGCTCAGTGGAATGTTTTAAAACCACTATTTTACGGGAAATAGGCCAACAAGTTAAATCCGATCTGATTGGCTAGAAGAATATGTAAGCCTAAACATGATTAGTCGATTGCAAATACTATTTTTGGTTGTTACGGGAAACGGTAGGAAGGGTACTTTTTTTCAAATACTTTTGTAAACATGGTCTTATTGGCTAGACCATTTAATATAGTCAATTAGGAGCGTCTGTTCAGTGCCACATTTTGAAAATAAACTTACTGAGAAGCAAGTGCGTTGAGATCCAGCTCATATTTTTCTAAATGAAAGCCTGGGACAGAGGCAGATCGGAATTGTGCCATAATTCATCGCCAGTCAACGTATTTGTTTATTATTTCCATGAATTGTGGGACCGTGGTCCTAACGTATTGAAGCAGCCCTTGGTCTGAGTTTTGCTGAAGCCAGAGGCTGGTAGCATGCGCCTTGGTCCAGAGATCAACCAGGGTTGTTTCTCAAGGAAAACGTGTTATTTTAGTGTGAAGCAAGCGAGCAGTGGAGACTGTTTCCTGCCGCTCACACAGAAGTTAAGAGTGTGTGGCCAGAGCAGCTCAATCTTGTGTATAACCCCCCTTTAACAGTGACTTTACCTTAATTCAAGAGGGACATTTATTTGTTTCAAATCAAAAGAAACTGTGAACCTTACCAATATTATTTCCACCAGAAACAAACACTTGAAGTCATGATGACAAACAACAACTTAGCTTGACAAGCCAGTATTACCTCATAGTACCACCGCACAACTTACACACATATTGCAATAATAATATATGTCAATACAAAGATCCTATCTATAAATTGTGTACATACAACTTGTAATTACATTTGATTGTGATTCCTGGTTCACTTTGTAGTTGAATCAGGATATCTATTATTGACAGGAATTAATACATATTTTTAAAAGTTACACGTGAGTTATTAAGATAGCCTTATAGAGTGTTCTATGTATGTGAGTGTCACAGTGTTGTACAGTATTGTGGATTAAATTAAATTGTTTATCTGTCTGTTGTTGTTGTGACTTACACTTCACCATTATCATAACCCTAGACATTCAACGTAGTCATCACAATATTCCAAAACAAGTCTGACTGAGGTATAAATGTGGTAGCAAGTAAGGTTATCTGTAATACACCACACTTATTAGTTTGCAGACAGGAGGTGGTACAGCACACTAAAGGTTAGTATACTGATCAAGTCAATCCACACGTTTTTCATGACTATCAGACATACACTAGGTTTCTGTCCCCCTATCAGTGTAATATTTTATAACATCCCACTTTACAACAGCAATGTTACGTTTATTTGCTCTCCAGCCTTCATTAATTCATTCATAACCCTCTACTCCCACAGGAGCCTAAGCCTTCAACAAACACATGCCAAGTCCTCCTGTCACGTGCCATCATCTCAAGTTCTTTCCACGTTCTCATCATTTTGAGCTCTGTTTCCAGCTCTCTTCTCCGTGTGCTTCTTGGTCTACCTCTCTTGCCCTGGGGGTTCCAGAACAAGGACTGCCCTGCAATGCTATCAACAGGTTTCCTCAGTGCGTGTCCTGTCCATCGCCATCGTCCTCCTTTTATCTCCTATTCCACCAGCACTAGTCTGGCTCTTGTCATCAGTTCCACGTTGGTAACCTTGTCATACCATTTCAATCCTCCCACTCCACGTAAGCACCCACCTATGAAAGTCCGTAGCTTTTTGGTGAGTTGAAGATTCTTATTTTCCTGTTGGATCCGATTTCTCTTGATCTCCATATATTTCCCAATGCAATGAAAGCTCCTCTTGCCTTTTGTATTCTTATTTTAATATCGCTGTCTGTCCCTCCAACTTTGTCTATATTACTGCCAAGATATGTGTATGATTCTACATCTTGAATTGGTGTTTCTTCAAGTTCAACCCTGTTATCATTACCTGCATTTATTCTCATTATTTTTGTCTTTTCCCTGTGTATTTTCAGACCCAATTGCTGTGACCTCTCATCGAGTGTTTTCAATTTGTCCTGCATTTGATTACGGTTATGGGACAGAAGAGCTAAGTCATCAGCAAAAGCCAGATCATCCAACTGCTTAGTCAGAGTCCACTGGATTCCATTTCTGTTGTGTGTTGTCGATGATCTCATAACCCAATCTATTGCCAGCAAGAAAAGAAATGGAGACAAGAGGCATCCCTGTCGCACTCCTGTTCTTATCCCAAACGGTTCTGTAAGCTGTCCTTCGTGAAGAACTCTGCATGTCATGTCTTCATATGTTTTCTTTATTAAATTAATGATCTTCAGGGGAACTCCATAATGCCTCATCAATTCCAAAGTGATTCTCTGTCTACACTGTCAAATGCCTTTTCGTAGTCCACAAATCCAGTTAAGCCCCACCACTTTGTTCAAGACCATGTCCAAAAATGCTTGTGGTGCACACTTCCAGCAGAGAAACATGATCTGTTTTGTCGAAAACCTGCTTGTTCATCTCCCCACCACTGCAAGACCATGTAAATGTTTGTGGTGCACACTTCCAGCAGAGAAACAGCTGTGATAATCACTCCATGCTCTTTAAGAAGGGCAAAGGAAAATGATGATGAAAACTTGTTATACAGCATTACACCAACATGCCAGTGAGTAAATTACTTCAAGAAATATAAGTACCCTCTAATTCTTATGCCACACACCAGACTTTAGTACTAATTTATACAAACCAACTTAAGAAATATGGACAGGTAGTTAAGGGTGGAAAATTTTACCCTCTGATTCTTATGACAAATGCCAATTTTGGCTCAGCAGGAACATACAAATTTCCACTCTTTTTGGCAAATCGGGCAAGTCTGATCTCATCACGTTCTCTGTTTTTGTATTCTTTGACATATTTCTCAGCACGTTTGAAAACGACTCTTTTCTTTGCTGTTTGTTTCTGTAATAGAGATGGTCATTGACAGTTAACAGAACTGAAGCCAACCGGAGATAATTTATCATAAATTATAACTCAAACTTAAGAAAGACATTACTTACCAACTAACCTGGAGATAGACATCTGGGGGTTAATAAACTCAAAAATGAAAATATCATACGGCTATTCATTTACTGAGATACATTATATTATCAGCTGCCCATGGAGCATAGTACTATGTCATCCATTAAAGGTCATTCAAGTCCATCTCTTCTAGTTCCTTTCTCCGTGTTTTGTGTGTGTGGTCTAACTCTATTCCTCTGACCCCGAGGACAGAACCATTTCTCAGTTTCTTCCTATTGCCTTCCATCTTGTTTCTTACAGTCCCAGGATGTCAGCTTTATAGTTTTTAATGCAGTCATCTGTGCTTGACTTGTCCATGTTTTAATTTTTTTTTTTTTGCTTCTACAATATGGGAGTAGTCAGCACCGTGTGTAACCATCCTTTGTTACCTTCTATGACAGGTTACAGTGTTATATGTATTTGTTCCCTATTCTGACCTTCTTATCGCACAGGTGATGTACTGTGATAGCCAAACATGATTTCTTACTACTTAACTGGAAATGTGACACCAGGAATCATTGTAAATCAAAGAGAAATAAAAAGTCAACTGAGACTACTAAATTTAAACATAACAGTTTTCCTGTCGGTCATAATTTTAAAAAACTCACAAAACTTAGACACTCCGTTAAAATGTCAAAACTTATAAACAAACTATTACTACATTTCAGCTTTCATTACCAAATAAGTAAGTCTTCATATAAAGAAACTTATTTCTTTTCTCAACGCCACGATATGAACAGGTTATTTTTTTTTGCACGTTCATAGTAATCCATAAAACATTTCCATGCCTTTCACGCTGTGTAGTGTTAAAGTTTGTGCTACCTTTTTTTTCTCTTTTAGTTTTGCCTTGGTTTGTTGGTTTGGCAAAGCAGGCATCGTTCAACCGAGACACAAGGTCTGCTGGTTACATTACGGCATAAGTGAAACTAAAAAAGACCTTGAGATCTGAAAGTTTTTTTGTGCTACTGTTGGTTCGTTGCAATCTGCCCACACATAAGGGAAAAGCGAAAGAACGGTATACAGAGAGACAAAGACAGAAAAGAAGGGAAATACACCTTCAAAGAATCTCTTATAATAACAGAGTTAAACCTGTCACAGCTTTTTATACAGAAATGTGCAACTATAGAAGAGCACCTAATAGTTGAAGTCGGGGCTGGTAAGAATGTTTCAAAATGACACTTGTCTAACCTTTCTATTTGCTGCCTCTGCTTTTAAGGCTTTGGACTTGCTAGCAGCAACCTGCTTTCTCCTCTTCAAAAGAGACTCTGGAATCCTTGGTAATGTCACATTGCTTTGTGTAGAAAACAAAAATATTTTTGTGAAATTTCATGTTGAAAGCTTGCATTCAATCAACTTTAATATAGGGGTTTGAAAACAGACAGAGAGAAGTGTCAAGATTTCTCATAAATGGCCTCAATGATGAATGGGAGAGCAATTTTTTCAGGTTATGGCAGAGTAAATTCACTCATTCAAGGTAATGATTGCTTCATTTGAATTTACACATGACACAATACCCAAAAAAAGTGTGAATAACTGCAATCGCAAACTTTGCAACATAGGCCTAATTACATAACTCACATTATTTCTTAAAAATGGCACACACAGAATATTACAGTGGATAACAAGTTAATAACTGAATTCACTGGCAACTTCTTCTGAGGACATGGCCAACCCAACTCCAGCGTCTGCCAGCTATGATGGTGTGCATGTCCTCTTGGTTGCTCAGAGTAAGCAGTTCTTGGTTGGTGATAACATTCGGTCAAAAGATTAGGAGAATTTTCTTTAGGCAGATTGTGTGGAAAGAGGACAATTTCGACAAATGTGTAGCTGTGGCGCCGATAAAAATGAGTGCTGAACATCTGCTTCAAAAGTGCCCTACATATGAGGGAACAGAGAAAGCGCATAGGTGATTCACTAGGCCTAGGCTTTACCATTTCTGGAAATACTTTACTGAGATATCAACAGCCTCAAGCTGACTACCGCTCTCTTTGAACATATTCAAGTTTGAGGGTGAACGAAGAAGATGAAATGAGCAGTGGGGTGTGTGTTCAACAGGGCCTTAAAACAGACTTACAGTAGGCCTAATGAGTGGTAGCCTAAGGGTTAGGAAGTATTTTGATATGTGTTCCTCCAACTTTATATTATTGTCATTAGGGCCTATATATGTGCGACATCTTGTTGAGATGTAACTCCCTGTGTAATCTGGATTTAGCTTGTCGCGTTTTTTCTCATAACCTTTTTTTCTTCACCTGTGTATTTTGAGACCCAAATGCGGCTACATAATAAAGAAGTGACAACAAAATAAGACAAAACACTTATTTCCGACAATACTCGAAAGTAAAAACTTAACTACACTAATTAAATACAACCTCTTTCGGGATCCAGATTAAATCAATAAAGTCCACATAGGTATGATATGTTACTGAGATGGAGATAGATTTAACAGCCGATTGATTAGTTACTTACGTGTCTGCCATATTGTAATATGTATAAAGGGAAGTTGCAAAAGTTGAATCTAAAAACTTCAACCTTCCGGAGCCGTGCTGGAACAAAACAAAAATTCTTGAAACAGCACATCTAGTGAAGTTTATAAATGCTTGCAAATTTAATAACATGTTAAGACAATATTAGCAATAATAATAACAATAGTAATACTATTTACGAAAAACAAATCAAACCCATAATAATTAATGAACAAAAACTAACAAACCATTAAAAAAAAATAAGGAACTACCGGTACACATTTAAAAAAAAATACTGACTACTCATAATATAAGGAAAAACAATGAAGTAACAAAAAAAACACGACTCAAAAACAACAATTTCTAATACAAATTGACACAATCAATTACAAAAGACAATGGGAATCTGAATATCACACAAAACTAAAAATAAAATGACATTAAATACCCTAATTATGACCGACAATTAGGTTGAACAGGGTGGACCAAGATGGTGGACGGGCGGAGGCAACGACGTTCGGCTGTTACTAGCCCTCTCTCCACCCATCACCTTTATTTTTAAAAATGACATGTTAAATATTTTGCACATTTTATAATTGTAAAGTAAGCTAAAACAAGATAGAAAGCCAAAAAAAAAAAATGAAAGCTAAATGAAACCTGTGTTGCTGTACTGTCAGAAGTATATAGCACTGGAGGTTTGGATCCCAATTTGTATACAGGAATCATACTTTTTTTGGTGGGTAGGTTTTCTTACTTACTTAGTCGTTCCTCTTCTACCGTGAGGTGCAGAGGTTTGGAAGAGAGAGCGCCATACTATCCTATCGGTTGTCTTCCTCCTGGCCTGGTTCCATTCTAGTCCTCGGTCCTTTAAAGATTGTCTAATGTTGTCCTCCCATCGGACTCTGGGTCGTCCTGGAGGTCTGCATCCCTGGCTCCTAGTTTCCATTGCTTGTCGTGGTAGCCGATCTTCTCCCATTCTGCAGACATGGCCAAACCATCTTAGTTGGGACTGTTCTACTTCGGTCTGCAGGGGTTGGGTTTATAAGCCTTGTCGTATCGTCTGGTTGCGGACCATGTCTTTTCTTGTTACTTCAATCACCTTCCTCAGATACGTATTTCTGAGGTTTGGATCTGGCTTTTGTGGTTGTAGTCATTGCTCATGACTCGCATCCATACGTCAAGACTGGGACACAGGTGGAGAGGCATACAGCCATATTCGTCTTCTTACCAACCGCTCTCTATTACTGGGGAATCTTCGATTTATGGCCTGAAAAAGTCTCCCCGTTGCGGCTCTTCGGGTAGCCAACTCTTCTTTGAAGCCTCCCTTCCGGTCTATGACAGCTCCGAGGTATTTAAAGTGGTTGACCTGCTCCAGGACCTATTCTCCCAGCTTTATCTGATGTCTTCTTTCTTCTCGTGATACCACCATGGTTTTTGTTTTTAGAGCTGCTTTTGACCATCCCTCTCTTCGCCAGCTCTTCCCTCCAGACTTGCAGGCTGTATTGAAGATGGGATTCTGATTTAGCAATCAGGGCAACATCATCCGCAAATGCCAGCTCTGAAATACAGACCTGTCTCATCTTCCAGTATTCCACTGAATACTTTCTTGTCCACTCCTTTCATGCCTTGATGACATCGTCCATGAGGAGTATGAAAAAATAAGGTGGCAGTATATCACCTTGTCTTACACCAGTGGTGGTCCTGAATTCTTCTGACTTATGGTTTGCCGTCTTCACATAATTTCTGCAAGACTTGTAGAAGCTCTGTATAGCATGAATCAGAGGTGATGGGATGTTCTTCCTTGCCAAACAGTCCCAAAGTTTGCTCCAGGGGACCCTGTCAAACGCCTTTTCCAGATCTATGAAACAAAGATGCATCTCACTCTTATACTCCAGGGCCTTTTTACTCAGCTGTCTGAGTGTGAAGATTAGGTCTTGAGTACTTCGGTTTGCTCGGAAGCCACTCTGGACCTCATCCATTTGTGGCTCAGCTAGGCGTCTGAGTCTCTGCTCTAGGATTATAGAGTAGACTTTACCAGGGAGTCTGAGAAGTGGTATGCCTCTATGGTTTCCACATTGTCGGTTGTCACCCTTTTTGAAAATGGGTGTTATGATTGCAATCTCCCAATCCTTTGGAATGGTCTTGTTGCACCAAGCTGCCTGTAAGACTCTCCGGAGTAATAGGTCGCCTGCTGCTCCCATGTACTTAACTATTTCTGGTGTTATACCATTGTGACGTACGTCTAGTTTGTCAAGTGAATTTTCCCTGATTTGATGGATGATTAAAGGGACTTTAGCTTTTCATAACATTAGAACCCCTGAACATCAGTATTGCTGTAACTTTTCATCAACGAAGAGTAGCGGCTAGGATCAAAGCAGTCAAAGACGATCCCCAGATCAGAGAAGCAGAAATTTAGCATCTCCGTGCGAACACTGAATCGTATCGCAAGACGGACACGAGCGGTCAGAAGAAAGCTTCTTGCAGAGTTCGCACCTCTGTGGCAACCGGCAGACTTGCCCGAAAGACTATGGAACGGGAGAGACGGAGCGCTCAGCGTAGCGGATACGATCTGAGGAATCAGGAAACTCACCGCGAACGAGGCTAGTCTCGCAGAAATTTCACATCCTCGTGCGAGCAGCCTGAGACGAACGAAGATCGGAAGCCAGTCGGGCCATCGCGGTTAGCATGGCGGCTAAATAACTTCGACTTCCCTGGGATCTGACGAGGCGCGAAATTTTCACACGACCCATTTAACTTACATTCCGTTTAGATATATACAGAATCTGAAAAGGGCAACTTTATCATTCGTCCTGACAGAATTTTAAGATTCACTAGCATATAGTTAAATTCCTGCTAGATTTCATCTAAATTGTTGGCTATTTGACGGACAATGGATCCCAATTCCGTAGCCTGTTAATGGAGGAGATCTTTAAGATCTTGAGGGCCAAACATATCCACACAAGTCCCTACCATCCGGCCGGAAATGGGCTCGTGGAACGTTTTAATGGCAGCCTCACCACCATATTACGTAAGCTGGGTCAGGAGAAACCGGAAGACTGGGCCCTATATATATCGGCTGCCTTATTCGCCTACCGAGAGGTACCCCAAGCGTCTACGGGATTCCCGTCTGCTACACTTTTATTTGGCAGACCTATTAAGGGGCCACTTGAAGCCTTATTGCGGTCCCTGACAGACAAAAAGGCTGACGAGACAGTCGTCTCTGCAAGCAAATATGTATCTGAGCTCAAGGAAAGGTTAAAGCTAGGATGGGATCTAGCTACGACCAACCTTACGAAAGCCCGCGCTAAACATGCTAAAAGATACAACAAAGCTGCAAAAGAGAGAGAACTACAACCAGGGGAGAAAGTTTCGTTGCTACTTCCAACCGGAAGCAATAAACTTCGCATCGGATGGCAAGGGCCTTTTACCGTCCTTAAAAAGATCTCACGTACTAATTACAAGATCTCCATTAAAGGAAAGGAGAAGGTCTTCCACATAAATCTGCTTAAGAAATATTTGGAAAGACCGGTGTCATCCTCCGAGCATCTCCTGGCTGTCGCCATAGCAACGGAAGACGAGGAAGATGATGATGGTTGCATGGAGTATCCATTGCAACCCACAGAATCCTTTAAAGATGTCAAGTTCGGCGACAATATCTCAGTAGAACAACAAACAGAAACCAAAGCGCTACTAAAGCAGTACAGTGCAGTCTTAACGGACGTACCTGGTCGAACAAATCTCATCGAATTTGACATGAAATTAACAAACGAGACCCCTGTTCGAACCAGAGTGTACCCCATTCCGTACGCCAAAGCTGATGCACTTCGCGGAGAAATAGACAAGCTGCGTCAGGCAGGAATTATCAGCGAGTCTACATCTCCTTACAGTTCGAGTGTAGTGCTGTTGCAGAAGCCCAATAAGGAAGTTCGGCTGTGTATTGATTACCGGTTGCTAAACGCTGTAACGGAATTCCAGCCCAAACCGCTCCAAACTGTTTCTGAGTTGTTCACCAAGCTCAGCAAGGCAACAATTTTCTCCAAGATTGGCCTCAGTAAAGGTTATTACCAAATACCGGTCAAGGAGGAAGTTAAACCTTTGCTAGCTTTCAGCACTAGTGAAGGACATTACACATTTAATGTGATGCCGTTCGGATTGCATAACGCACCAGGAGTGTTTACCAGGATGATGAGAAAGCTTTTAGAACCTTTGCAAAGTCCCTATATCCATAATTTCATGGATGACATCTTAATTGCATCGGAAACCTACGAAGAACATATTGCTCCGGTTGCTATGCTCCTCAGGAGACTACAGGAAACTGGTCTCACAGCCACACCTAGCAAATGTCTCATAGGGTTTGAAAAGCTTGACTTCCTGGGGCATACTATTTCTCACGGCTGTAGTTGGCCTGTTAAGAAAAACGTGGAGAAAATAGTTGCAGCAAAAAGACCCCGAACAAAGAAAGACATCAGGTCATTTCTATCACTATGTGCCTACTATCAGAAATACATCCAGAACTTCAACGGACTCATGGCACCTCTGACTGACCTCACCAAGAAAGGTTGTCCTGATAAGGTCATGTGGGATCAAAAGTGCGAACATGCATACAGCACTTTGAAAGGACAGTTGTCGGCATACCCCATTCTAAGGTTACCTGACCTTAAGAAACCTTTCGTACTGAGAGTGGACGCGTCAGGTCAGGGCATCGGGTCAACATTGTTGCAAGCCGAGGACAGTGACCCGAATATGCTATTCCCAGTAGCTTACGGCAGTCGGAAACTGAACAAGGCTGAACGCAACTACAGTGTCGTTGAAAGAGAATGTCTCGCTCTGATTCATGGCATCAGACGCCATCATGAGTTCCTCTATGGTACTTCTTTCACAGTAAAAACCGACCATGCTCCATTAGCTTTCCTTGGTGCCAATAAGGAATTCAACGCAAGGATTATGCGCTGGGCCTTTTTATTGAGCGTTTATTCCTTCAAAGTGGAATATATTCCAGGAAAACAGAATGTTGGAGCTGACTTCTTGAGTAGAAACTGGTCTACAGAGGAAGAAGAGCAAACTGAAGATACCACTCATCCTAAAGTCACCAATCAGGTCACCTCCATTGTCAAGAAGGAAACATGAAAAATGGTTTCATGTCTAAAAGTGGGGACGATTGTGACGTACGTCTAGTTTGTCAAGTGAATTTTCCCTGATTTGATGGATGATTAAAGGGACTTTAGCTTTTCATAACATTAGAACCCCTGAACATCAGTATTGTTGTAACTTTTCATCAACGAAGAGTAGCGGCTATGATCAAAGCAGTCAAAGACGATCCCCAGAACAGAGAAGCAGAAATTTAGCATCTCCGTGCGAACACTGAACCGTTCGCAAGACGGACACGAGCGGTCAGAAAAAAGCTTCTTGCAGACTTCGCACCTCTGTGGCAACCGGCAGACTTGCCCGAAAGACTATGGAACGGGAGAGACGGAGCGCTCAGCGTAGCGGATACGATCTGAGGAATCAGGAAACTCACCGCGAACGAGGCTAGTCTCGCAGAAATTTCACATCCTCGTGCGAGCAGCCTGAGACGAACGAAGATCGGAAGCCAGTCGGGTCATCGCGGTTAGTATGGCGGCTAAATAACTTCGACTTCCCTTGGGATCTGAAGAGGCGCGAAATTTTCACACGACTCATTTAACTTACATTCCTTTTAGATATATACAGAATCTGAAAAGGGCAACTTTATCATTCGTCCTGACAGAATTTTAAGATTCACTAGCATATAGTTAAATTCTTGCTAGATTTCATCTAAATTGTTGGCTATTGGAGTGAAATTCTTTTTCTGTGCAGACGGTAATTTATACTTTAGCTTCGAGTGATCAGTGGACTAGTTTTTTCATTTTTATTTCACTGGATTGTGGTGTAAATTTAAACTTATTAAATAAACCCATTTTCAAAGTTCTAGTGCAAACTAAATGTTACATCTATAAGTTAATTTCCTAATACAATAGCCGCGTAAATTAATTTTGCAACTGTTAAGGGAATTGTGACTTTAATACAGTTTAGTTCTGTATAGATAGATGTGCTTGTAAAATTAGTAACCTCACGGGAGCGTTTCTTGTATTTATTAATTGTAGACGCGAATGCAGAAAATAGTCTAACTGTAAATGTATCGCTTTAGATCTTAATGTGATTTTATCGCATTTCATGTTTTATCTTCTATACAGAATTGATCTTTCGACCTTGCATCCCAGCAATTAATTAATTATACACTGAGCCCTGCCAACTCAGTCGATTACTCCAGTGACTTATGAACATATTTGAAATTTAATCGTTGTGGCGATCCTGTTGGGATTCAGCTATCTGAAGTATACAGAAACAAAGCAAACCCAAAGACTGTTTTAAAATCCCTATTCATAAAGTCGTTTTATAGTTATCAAACTGGAAGAAGAACAGTTGCCAGTCGCAATCATTTTACTTATTACTCAATTGATGAGAAAGAACATAGATTTCCCTGACACTGTCTGTCAAGCATAATCATTGGATTTTACCACCCCATGAAGAACTTACCTCAGTGTTTTGTAGTTTTTGACATTACGGCAAAAGAAAGTTATCTCCACCAGCTGTGCCAATCTTAGAAATCGCACCATACCTCACACCTAGCCAAGTGCCTGTGCCATTCATTAGGAACTTTTATCTAACAAACCAACAGTAGCCTTTACGCTTCACCGTCTGGCGATTTTTGAGACTATTAGCTACCAGCCCACCTCGTTAAATCTGGGGCCTGACACAGAAGAAATAAAAAGACAATTTCCATTGTTCTACGGTATTGGCTGCAGTTGTAAAATTCCTAAAGTGCCAGAATTCACAACTTGGTAAGTCTGTGTGTGTGACTGTGTGTGCTGGCCAGCCCAAGCGTGTTTTTGAATGACAGGAGATTAATTAATCTTTTTTTTTTTACCCTTATAATTAGTTCGTCCTAGTATTAAGGGGTCAGTCACTTCGATTACGGAAACAACAGCAAATGGATTGATTTGCCGTTGCCCTAAAGACGCCAATAGGCGTGATGGGAAACAATGGCAAAGAAAACCTATCTGCTGTTGCCCTAAGACGCCACTAGGCGTAATGGCCACTGACTGCTTTGACGGTCGGTGGCTAAGGACGGAAGAAGAAGAAGAGTATTAAGGGGTATTGTATACATTGTACGGGATTTCTCCTAGCGGGATTGTTTAACTGTGTTCATTCCCCCTGTCGTGTGAAATTCTAATCCACATATAAAAATTAAAAAGTAAATGTAAAGCCTAACAAATAACTTCAATAAAAGGAAAGAAGAATGGTAAAGAACAGTGCTGTCACAATGACTGTACTCGAAATCCCCCTTGTTTTCTCCTTCGTCTGCAAATTGTAACGTTTCACGTTGATAGTAAAAGCCTTCTGCAACATACACGCGTTTCCCCAACACAATAAAACGTGTACTCCATTTCTAAGAAAAACCTTGAGATACGCAAGCTGACCTATTTTTAAAATTCCATTCATGTCATTTTATACACTACGTTACCATAAACGAAAGACAGATGAACTTAGGATAGAGAGAAGGGAGGGCTGAAAGCAGGCACGCATGCAACACTAAACACGCGTCTCGCTATACAATTACTACCATCACGCGTGTAAGGCCACTAGCACTAACTTTTTTCAAATCGACAGTGATAAAAAACACTACCCATACGAGAGTTAGGTTTTAAAACTTACAAAACGCTTATTAGGAAACATGACATTCTACTGTTTTATGTCTAAAATCCGGACATTAGTCTGACAGTACAGCAGGACAGGTGGCGGTTCTAAACATAAAAAATAAAAAAACAACTACACGACTATCCTAGAAAATACATATTTTGAACGCAGCCCCTTAGCCCCATTAAATTTATATATTTGGGTTCCTTAGGACTTGCTGACAAATAATATGTTAAGTGTTACGCAAATAGTCTAGGAATTAACAAATTATAGCCAAAAGAAATAGTGAGGGTGTCAGACAACCCCAAAATCAGAATCGCTCAGTGGCAGATTTTGACACCACCATTGTACGGGAAATAAGTCCCCATGTTAAATCCTATTTGATTGGAGCGCAATAAATGTAAGGCTTCTTCTTCTTCTGCGTTCGGTTTGTAGTCATGCTAAATCTGCAGGCCTGTCGCCAGGACGAAGTCCACAGTCTTTTCCAGGTCGGCGCGGCAGCCCCATAGCTTCTGCTGGAGCTCATCACTTTTTGGCCAGGTCGCACGTCGCAATTTATCATGGGTTGGACAGTTCTGGAGAATGTGTTCTGGAGTCTGGATATCAGTTCCACATGGGCATTCATTCGTGTGGGATATCTTGAGGCGATAGAGATGTCCAAGTAATCTGCAGTGACCAGTTCTCAGGCGGAAAATTGTCGTCTGTTGGTGTCTGTTTAGGTGGTGGATTGGGTCATCTCTGCTGTATATATCCCCTTCCTCCTTCCACTGATTTTTGTACTTGTTGTGGATGATGGTTTTTGCTTCCCGATAGGGCAATGGGTGGCTGTATTGTTCCATTTTACTGCCACTTCTTGATAGAGCATCTGCTTTCTCATTACCAGCGATTCCACAATGGGCAGGTAACCACTGAAGGGCAATGGTTGATGACCTTTGGATGACGTTAAGCTTAGATCTGATCTCATTCATCATGTTATCATTTCTGGTGTTTTGTATTGATTCAAGTAATGACCTGCAGTCAGTGAAGATTACTATCTTAGCTTGTGGCTGCTGTTCAGGTCTGGTGAGGATCTTCAGGGCTTGCAGTAGTGCCATAGCTTCTGCCCTAAAATTGGAGGAGATCTTTCCAGTTGGGAAGGCCTTTCGGATGATCTTTCCATTTAGGAATCTTATAAAAATGCCTCCTCCACCGTTCTTTACTGCCCCCTCAGCAGATCCATCTGTGTATACATGTGTCCACTCCTTCGGGTTGTACTTTTCTTCAATCATTTCTTGAGCCAAAGTTTTTAGTTGTTGAGGGGTCAGGTGGCCTTTCTTTTTTATTTCAGGGACTTCTGTGATGATAGATATATTTCCATGGCAGTCGTCTGGCTCCTCGTAATCAATTAACATTTCAATCTCAGTAGATCGATTTGGGAGGAGGTCTTCATGGCATCGATGCAGATGTTTGGAGATGTTTAGGAAACTGGTTCTTTTTAGCCTGTTCTTTGTCACACTATGGAGTTTGGCATGCATTGGATGACTTGGCATTCGTAGAAGCTTCTCACTGTGAGTGAATACCTTTTCCTCACGTCTGTCATCAAGAGAGCGGATGTTGGTGTATCGCTCCATTGCCTGGATTGGAGAAGTCTTCATCCCTCCAGTGATTAGTCTGAGGCCTGAATTTTGCACTTTCCCTAGACATTCTGTGTTTGTTTTAGATGCTGTGGCCCAGGCTGACATGCCATATTCAAGTACAGGTCTGACTGTGCCTGTATAGACTTTTTTAAGTATGTTGGTATTTGCCCCCCAACTTGTGCCAGCCAGTTTCTTCATAATAGAGAGCTTTCTTATTGCTCTCTGTTCTACTGCTTTTATGTGCGGCTTCCAGGTGAGTCTCTTGTCCAACTTGACTCCTAGGTATGTTGGGTTTTCCTCGATTGGAAGTTCACTTCCATTTAGCTGCAGTTTGATCGTTTCTCGGCGATTTGACAGAGAGAAGCAGGTTGCTACTGTCTTGGAGAGGTTTATCTGTACTCCCCAATCTGATGCCCATTTACTGATGGTATTTAGCGCTGCTTGCATCCTGAACTTCGCAGTAGGCAAATGTTCAGCAGCACACCAGGCAGCAAAATCGTCAGCATGAAGAGCCCTGGAGATATGCCCGGACAGTTTCTCTGCAATATCATTTATATATATGATAAAAAGTGTGGGGGAGATAACTCCTCCTTGTGGCACACCCTGTTGTAGAGTGACGCGATGGCTCAGTTTCCCATCAAGTTTTACTCTTGCTGTGCGGTATCGAAGAAAGTCCCGTATCCAGTTGAACATTCTCCCTTCAATTTTGCTGTTGAGCATCTTAAGGAGGAGTCCTTCTTTCCATACCTTATCAAAGGCTTTTGTCAAGTCTACAAAAACCGCCAGTACTTTCTTTTTCTCCTGAAAGGCATTTTCTACTTCCTGGGCTAGATATACTAGTTGGTCTTCTGTGCTGCGATTTTTCCTAAATGCTGACTGTGTGTTATCAAGCAGATGGTTTTTTTCCAGATGTTTCAGTAATCTTGAGTTCACCATTCTTTCCATTACCTTACCCAGACAGCTCAGTAGGCTAACTGGTCGGTAGCTGGACTTGCTTGTTTTCTCCTTTCGTTTCTTTCTGATGGGAACAATGATTGCTTCTCGCCATTGATCTGGAAATTTTCCAGTACTCCATGACTGATTGAAGATTAGGAGGAGCTTGTGCCTGGCTACAGGTCCAAGGTTCTTGATCATATCATTTGTGATGCCATCTTTTCCTGGAGCTTTTCTGTTCTTTAGTTTTGTTATGGCAGCACTGAGTTCTCTCATAGTAAGGGGTGACTTCATGCAGATATCTGGGTTTTGGTGCTTCAGTTTTTCTTTTACTTCCTTACGTACTTCTTGGATCCGTGCATGTGAAAGTGATGTGGTGCTTTCTTCCTTGTAGAAATCTGCCAGGATGTTTGCTGCCATCTTTCCTGTGTGGTATTTTTCATTTTCCTTGATGACAGTCTTACAGTAGCTGGTTGTTGTTTCTTCATTTAGCACTCTTGTCAGATTCCAAAGCTTGCTTGAGTCCTTTTCCATGTTGAGACTGCTGGTCTTCTGGTGCCAGCTCCTTTGGATTTCAGCTTTCTTTTGTTCATTGAAAGCTTGTTTTATGCTGTTGTGCCTCTGTGTGTTCTCTAATGTGGAATTTTGCTCCATAGTTTCCCGTGCTTTATTTAATTCACTATGGAGTTTTCCCAGGTTGTCACTCCAGTATGGTTTGTAGTCTCGTCGTTTACCTCGTGGAATTGACTTCTTTGCTGCTTGGATGATTGCCTCACTGATGATGGAGATGTTTTTATTGATGTTATTTGAGTGGGCAATGTTCTGACAGAAATTGTCGGCTTGTTCTTTGAAAAATCCCCAGTTTGCTTTTTTGAAATTCCAGCTAGGAGACATATTGATTTCTCCTGCACTTCTTATCTCAGATATCTGTAATGTGACTGGTACATGGTCACTTCCCCCAAGTTGAGTATTTACTGTTCTGGTGGTGAGTCGATGTATGTCATCTGTAGCCATAGCAAGATCTGGTGTGCTCGTTGTTTTCCAAACTCTGGAATAGAAGGTGGGCTTATCCTCTGGTTGGTTTATTAGAATTAGTTTATTCTCTACCATCCAATCTTCCACCTCTTCTCCTCTTGGATCTGTTGCGTCGTAGCCCCAGCTGGGTGAGTGGCTATTGAAGTCACCCATAATGAGGTGTCTTGATGCTGCAAGCTTCACTTTGTGTAGCTCCAGAGTTGTGGTTGGAGGGCTGTAGCAGTTTGTGATCATTAAGTCTCCACTGGGCAGCAGTAGTTGGACTGTTATGTATTCAAGTTCGTCCTCACCAGATCTGTGTGTCTCTACTGCTGGGATTGAGGTTTTAATCAGTGTGAGGATTCCTCCCTTAGTTCTTTTTGCCCTGTCTTGGCGGAAGGATTGGTATCCACGTACAAAGAATCGTTGGGTATCTTTTAGGTGAGTTTCTTGGATGCAGATTATATCAATGTTATTTTCCCTGAGGAATTTTTGTAACTCCGGTTTTTTGTTCCTCACTCCTTCTGCATTCCATTGAGCCACTGTAAGATAGTGGGTTGGTTGGTCAGTTGCTCTACTTTGCCTTCCCTCGACCATTTGGTTGGCAAAGGCACCGGTTGCTTGGGTGGGCCCTTTCGAGGCTAGGGGCCCGGCTCCGCTCCTCCCCGGTTGTAGCTGATACGAGCGACGCCATGACGTAAGTCGAGATTGTCGCATGACTCCATACCGCAAAAGCGTGTGTGTCCTAATTTTTTCCGGTTTCTGCGCCGTAGCTAACACACTCCGTCTTCGGCAGGCCGGGTTGTGTTTGTTGTTCAGGGTTGTCTCCCATAGCCTTTCCATCTCCCGGTGGTAGCTGCAAGGCAGCAGATTGGTTTGTTTACCAAGGTTTACCTTCCCCGTGGCTAGAGCTTACAGCGGCTCTTACTCGCTTGATGCATCCGTCATAGGACATATGGGGGATTTCAGTGGGGGTATCAGTGCCACCTGTTACCCCTCCCCGTCCTGCTGGGAGGACATCGCCGTTTGGTCCACGACTGCTTATTCGTCCAGCAACGCTGACTTAATTCGCAGCTGACACACCATATCTGGAGGTCGTTCCACTATCCGCCACCCGTGGACGCGCCTGGTTGGGGTCGGTCGCCCCTTTGCCAGGAAATGTAAGGCTAAACACGATTAGTCGGGCTATAAATACTATCTTTTGTTGTTAGGGGAGACGGAAGGAAGGGTACTTTTTTTTTTAAAAGCTGTGTAAACATGGCACGATTGGTTAGACCCGCCAATATAGTCAATCAGAGGCGTCAGGTCAGCACCACATTTTCAAATAAAATTTCTAAAGAACCAGTGCGTTGAGCGCCAGTGCATATTTTTCTAAATAAAAGCCTGGGACATCGGCAGATCGGATTTTGTGCCTATTCATTGCCAGTCAACGTCATTGTGTATTATTCCCATGAATTGTGGTAAGCTTGAAATATTTGATATCTTTTTAATAAAAATTGAATGTAAATTGATAATTTATGTCTGTATATGTGTGTGGTTCAGTAGCGAACATGAGGCAAAGCCTATATAGTGCTCCAACCTGAACAGAAGGTGTCGGAGGAAAGTAAAACTACATGGAATTGCCAAACAGTACACTGACACCTATCTTATTGACTAGAAAGAAATAATGCTGGAATTGCAGAGGCGTAGTAACCATTAGGGAAGAGTATACTGATGTCAATTGTTTCAGATGAAGATAGCAGTTGGCCTACCGCTCTGAACTCAGTGTTTGTTATGTATTGTGTTCTGTCTGGAAATAGATTATAAATTAGTTATGAAGTAGGAGGTACAACCTTCTTGTTTCAGGGACTGTGGTCCTAAAGCTATTGAGCAGCACCTGGTCTGAGCTTTGCTGAATCTGAAGGCTGACAGCATACTCCTGGGTCCAGATAGCGACTAGTGAGGTGTCTCCAGAACACAGGGGAGCAATCGAGCAGAGGAGTCTTTTCCTGCCACCATCACGAAAGTTAAGCCTATGTGGCCCGTGGAGCTCAACATTATGTGTCCCCTCAAAAATTGACATTTTAGTAAAAAAGAGGGACAATACCTTGTTTAAATTGACAGGAACTGTGATCTTTTTCCCCATACTATTTCCCAGATAAACAAACACTTGAAGTCATGATGACAAATAACAACATAGCTTGAAAAAAACAAAACCAGTATTACTTCATAGTACTACTACACAACTGACACACATAGGATAAGATTAATAAAATATGTCACTACAAGGTTCATATTTATAAATTATGTATATATAAATTGTGATTACAATTGATTGTGATTCCTGGTTCACTTTGTAGTTGAATCAGGATATATATTAATTAAAGTAATTAATACATAAATATTTGAAAAATTACCAGTGACTTATTTAAGATAGTCTTATAGAATGTTAAATGTGTGTGAGTGTCACAGTGTTGTCAAGTGTGGTGGAATAAATTAAATTGTTTATCTGTCTGTTGTTGTTGTGACTTACACTTCATCATTTACAAAACCCTAGACATTTAACGTAGTCATCACAATATTCCAGAATAATTCTGACTTAGGTATAATGTGGTAGCAAGTAAGGTTATCTGTAAAACACTACACCTATTAGATACAGGTACATTCACAGCTGATCGCAGTCAGTACACTAAGTCCCCTATAAATATTTATAACATCCCACTTTACCACATATATTGGGGTCTCGCTCTCGGGATTTTGAATCTTTCCCTATTAAAAATATTGGGGGTAATTCACTTCAGGGAATAATAGAAATTAAAAAGGTATCCTTGGGTGAAAATAAATAACGTTGAGCTCTCAGTGCCTGTGGTGTCTTTGGATAAGTAATATCACATTGTATTGTTTAGTTAGACATTATATAAATTTACCTGTTAGAAAATGGCGGACCTGGCCAAATTTCGATCTGCTGCTGTACAGACTGCGAAAGAGTTAGGAATGGACGGGCAAATTATGATTGCTTATGTCACTGCTGAATGTGACAAATATATTGAACGGGAAGAAAGAAGATTAGAAAAAGAGGCCGAAAGAAAATTAGAATCTGAAAGGTTGGCCGAAGATAAGAGGTTAGAGGCTGAGAAAGAAATTAAGAAGTTACAATTTGAGGCTGAGGCTGAGACTAAGAGGCTGCAGATTTAGGCTGAGGCTAAGAAATTGGAAGCAGAAGAAAGAAGATTAGCTGCGGAAAGGGAAGACAAACGATTAGCTGCAGAGACGGAAGCAGAAAAGGAAGAGAAGAGATTACAAAGGGAGCATGAGTTACGACTAAGGGAGTTTTGAGTTTCAAGGCCATGCTCCTGAAAATGGTGCCAGTCCCTTTACCTCTGATGCCACTGCTAGTCAGGGAGCCTCAACCTCAGCTATGAACTTTCATTTAGATCATTTTGTTGAGAAAGACGATGATATTGAGAGCTATCTAAATAGATATGAACTATTAGCTACCACATATGGGTTAGAGAGAGAAAGGTGGAGCTTAAAGTTATCTCAAGGGCTTCGTGGGGCAGCTTATGAAGTTTTTGCCAAAATGAGCAGAGGATCAGGAAAATTATGACATGCTAAAGCAGGCTCTTTTGTTAAGATATGAAAAGAACGCAGAATTTTATAGGAAAAAATTTAGGAATGCTAAACTACTGTCAGGTGAAACCTATCACCAGTTCTCTGCACGGTTAGAGACATACTTGGAGAAATGGACTTCTCTGGGGAAAACCCAAGATCTTAAGTAAATGGTCCTTATAGAGCAATTAAGAGAGTCCATGGCTCCAGACCTGAGAAAGTTTCTCATGGAACAAGGTGCAGAGAGGCTGGGTGAGTTGCTAAATGTTGCTGAAAGGTATCAAGCAGCTCAGGCAGAGGTATCAGGTAATAAAAAGAAACAGGTGGATAATTTTAGGGCACCACAGAACTTTAATAAATTTGATCCTAGAGATCAAAACAAAGGTAAGCACCAATTTGATAGGCCACGGTATGACAATAAAAATAAAATCCCACAATTCGATGAAAGGAAATATGATGAAAGAAAATCTTTCAACCAAGGGAAAAGGTGGTGTAAAAATTGTAAGATGAACAATCATGACACTGACCGTTGCAGAAGGAACCCTATAGTTATGGCCACCCTTCAGGTCAGGTCGACCTCAAGAAAGGAGGAGGATATTATGTTAGATACCACTCCAGAAGAGATGAGGAAGGCACAGGCTGGGGATAAGACCCTCAAGCCTTGTTTCAGGAAATTGTCAACTTGTCATACAACTCCAGGCAAGGGAGATTTTTACATGAAAAACAAGTTGATGTATAGGAAGACTGGAGCTAGATCCAAAGGTCAGGGACAGCTGGTACTTCCTAAAAGATATAGGGCAGAATTAATAAGGAGCCTACATGTGAAACCAGATGGGGACCATGAAAAAATAGGTACCATCATCCAAAAGGTGGCTCACAATTATTATTGGCCCAAGGCAAGATGGGACATTGAGAATTTTGTAGAAAGGTGTAGCATAGCACATGAGGGAACACCCACAAGTGGGAACATTGATCAGGACCTGGACATGCCAAGGGGCAAAATTAGGCCTGACAATAAAAAGAAGTATAAATTTGATAAAGTGGACCAAAGGGAATGGGAAGCCCCTTTTCACGGACAAGCTTCACTTAACTGTTTTACAATGGCCACTATGCGGAGAGTGCAAAAAGATGTCTCACCCCAGGATAAGCCGAAAATCCCTCAATCGGACTTAAACAAACTGGAGGAAGAAGATTTAGAGAGGAAATCTCTCATCAAGAATTCTAAGTGGGGAGAAAGCCCCAGGAAAAAATTGGTAGCGGTCGTTTTGTGCATGATAATTCTAGGAAGAAAAATCATCACTATAGCGCTTCCAGTGGAAGAGACCATACCGGTGCATGGACAAATAGGTCCACACAATTAAAGGTCCATATGTAACGCTGTTAAGAACGTGGACTGATGAAAAAGCAGAGGAAAATATTACATCCTCATACCAATATGTGAATGAGCTGACCACTCGTTTAAAAACTGGCTGGAAACTTGCCAATGAAAATTTGAAACAAGCCAGGAAGAAACATGCTGCCTATTATAACAGGAAAGCTAAAGACAGAGATTTGGCTGTGGGAGAGAAGGTACTGCTTCTTCTCCCCGGTAGTCAGAATAAGTTACAAATTGGATGGCAAGGTCCATATACAGTTCTAGAGAAGGTGTCTAGAACCAATTATAAGATAGATAAGAAGGGGAAAGAAAAAATCTATCATGTGAATCTCCTGAAGAAATATTTGGAAAGAGAACATCAGGAAGAGATACACTTGTTGACCTTGTCCATCGCCATGGAGATGAAAAAGGAACCACTTTCATCATTTGAATATCCATTACACCCCTGTGAGACAGCGGCACAGGTGAAAATCAGTACACATTTAACGAAATCTCAGAAAGAGAGAGTGCAACAGGTTCTAGATAATCATACAGAGGTGTTAACAGACCGACCAGGGCATACAAACCTATTGGAATATGATATGAAGCTGATAGACCCCACACCTGTATGTATGAAACCCTATTCGATTCCTTTTGCTAAGGGGAAAGCTTTGAAGGAAGAGATAGACTATTTGTTGAAGGAAGGAATTATTTCACACAGTGAATCTTCGTATAGTTCCGGTGTTGTACTCTTAAGGAAACTCTCTGGAGAACATAGACTCTGTATAGATTACAGGAGACTGAATGCTATTACAGAAGGACAGGTGGATCCATTGCCGGATACAAATCAGTTGGTTGCCAGGCTAAATAAAGCTAAATATTTCTCAAAAGTGGACCTGAGTAAAGGATACTATCAGATTCCAGTAAAGCCTGAGGTTAGACCATATCTAGCTTTTAGTACCTCAGAAGGACACTATGAGTTTAACAGATTGCCATTTGGATTGAAGAATGCGCCTAGTGTCTTCTCTAGAATGATTAGAAAATTATTGGACCCGCTGAATAATCCATGTATCACAAATTTCATGGATGATATCCTTATAGCAACAGAAACATTTGAGGAACACATTGACTCTCTGAACATGCTGTTTAATCGACTTAGGGAAGCGAATTTAACAGCCCGACCAACCAAATGTTGCGTTGGATGTAAAGAATTAGAATTCTTGGGACACACAGTTTATCAGGGAAACATGACCCCTGACCCAAAGAATTTAGAGAAACTAAAGAAAGCCCCAAGACCACAAACCAAGAAAGACGTGAGATCCTTTGTCTCATTATGTGGTTTCTACCAAAAATATATCAAAAACTTTAATTCCATATGTGCACCGTTAACTGATTTGACACGTAAAGGACATCCAGATCGAATTACATGGACACCACAATGTGAAATGGCTTACCAAGAATTGAAGGAAAAGCTCACAAGTAAACCTATTTTGAAATTACCTGACTTAAGTCAAGAATTCATAGTAAGGACGGATGCCAGTAATACTGGGTTAGGTGCAACTCTGCTACAGAAATCAGATGCATTGGATGGGGAATTAAACCCAGTGGCATATGCTAGCAGAAAGTTGAATAAAGCTGAAACCAACTACTCAACTAGCGAAAAAGAATGTCTTGCAGTAATATGGGCGATAAAGAAATTCAATATTTATCTGTATGGGAAGGCATTTAAGTTGCAAACGGATCACAAACCCTTGTCGTTTCTAGCGCAGGCTAGACATGAAAATTCTAGATTACTCCGTTGGTCATTACTGATGCAGCCATTTGAGTTTAGCATAGAGTATATAAGTGGAAAAACAAATCTGGGAGCGGATTTTTTAAGCCGCCATCCGTGTGATGAGAATCACCCTAAACACCAGGAAAAATAATAAATTTCTCTATGTGTATATAGAATTATAGACTGACATATAACGTCTATTTCAAGTGGGGAAAATTTGTCGTGTGAAATTCTAATCCACATATAACAATTAAAAAGTAAATGTAAAGCCTAACAAATAACTTCAATAAAAGGAAAGAAGAATGGTAAAGAACAGTGCTGTCACAATGACTGTACTCGAAATCCCCCTTGTTTTCTCCTTCGTCTGCAAATTGTAACGTTTCACGTTGATAGTAAAAGCCTTCTGCAACATACACGCGTTTCCCCAACACAATAAAACGTGTACTCCATTTCTAAGAAAAACCTTGAGATACGCAAGCTGACCTATATTTAAAATTCCATTCATGTCATTTTATACACTACGTTACCATAAACGAAAGACAGATGAACTTAGGATAGAGAGAAGGGAGGGCTGAAAGCAGGCACGCATGCAACACTAAACACGCGTCTCGCTATACAATTACTACCATCACGCGTGTAAGGCCACTAGCACTAACTTTTTTCAAATCGACAGTGATAAAAAACACTACCCATACGAGAGTTAGGTTTTAAAACTTACAAAACGCTTATTAGGAAACATGACATTTACTGTTTTATGTCTAAAATCCTGACATTAGTCTGACAGTACAGCAGGACAGGTGGCGGTTCTAAACATAAAAAATAAAAAAACAACTATACGACTATCCTAGAAAATACATATTTTGAACGCAGCCCCTTAGCCCCATTAAATTTATATATTTGGGTTCCTTAGGACTTGCTGACAAATAATATGTTAAGTGTTACGCAAATAGTCTAGGAATTAACAAATTATAGCCAAAAGAAATAGTGAGGGTGTCAGACAACCCCAAAATCAGAATCGCTCAGTGGCAGATTTTGACACCACCATTGTACGGGAAATAAGTCCCCATGTTAAATCCTATTTGATTGGAGCGCAATAAATGTAAGGCTAAACACGATTAGTCGGGCTATAAATACTATCTTTTGTTGTTAGGGGAGACGGAAGGAAGGGTACTTTTTTTTTTAAAAGCTGTGTAAACATGGCACGATTGGTTAGACCCGCCAATATAGTCAATCAGAGGCGTCAGGTCAGCACCACATTTTCAAATAAAATTTCTAAAGAACCAGTGCGTTGAGCGCCAGTGCATATTTTTCTAAATAAAAGCCTGGGACATCGGCAGATCGGATTTTGTGCCTATTCATTGCCAGTCAACGTCATTGTGTATTATTCCCATGAATTGTGGTAAGCTTGAAATATTTGATATCTTTTTAATGAAAATTGAATGTAAATTGATAATTTATGTCTGTATATGTGTGTGGTTCAGTAGCGAACATGAGGCAAAGCCTATATAGTGCTCCAACCTGAACAGAAGGTGTCGGAGGAAAGTAAAACTACATGGAATTGCCAAACAGTACACTGACACCTATCTTATTGACTAGAAAGAAATAATGCTGGAATTGCAGAGGCGTAGTAACCATTAGGGAAGAGTATACTGATGTCAATTGTTTCAGATGAAGATAGCAGTTGGCCTACCGCTCTGAACTCAGTGTTTGTTATGTATTGTGTTCTGTCTGGAAATAGATTATAAATTAGTTATGAAGTAGGAGGTACAACCTTCTTGTTTCAGGGACTGTGGTCCTAAAGCTATTGAGCAGCACCTGGTCTGAGCTTTGCTGAATCTGGAGGCTGACAGCATACTCCTGGGTCCAGATAGCGACTAGTGAGGTGTCTCCAGAACACAGGGGAGCAATCGAGCAGAGGAGTCTTTTCCTGCCACCATCACGAAAGTTAAGCCTATGTGGCCCGTGGAGCTCAACATTATGTGTCCCCTCAAAAATTGACATTTTAGTAAAAAAGAGGGACAATACCTTGTTTAAATTGACAGGAACTGTGATCTTTTTCCCCATACTATTTCCCAGATAAACAAACACTTGAAGTCATGATGACAAATAACAACATAGCTTGAAAAACAAAACCAGTATTACTTCATAGTACTACTACACAACTGACACACATAGGATAAGATTAATAAAATATGTCACTACAAGGTTCATATTTATAAATTATGTATATATAAATTGTGATTACAATTGATTGTGATTCCTGGTTCACTTTGTAGTTGAATCAGGATATATATTAATTAAAGTAATTAATACATAAATATTTGAAAATTTACCAGTGACTTATTTAAGATAGTCTTATAGAATGTTAAATGTGTGTGAGTGTCACAGTGTTGTCAAGTGTGGTGGAATAAATTAAATTGTTTATCTGTCTGTTGTTGTTGTGACTTACACTTCATCATTTACATAACCCTAGACATTTAACGTAGTCAGCACAATATTTCAGAATAATTCTGACTGAGGTATAATGTGGTAGCAAGTAAGGTTATCTGTAAAACACTACACCTATTAGATACAGGTACCTTCACAGCTGATCTCAGTCAGTACACTAAGTCCCCTATAAATATTTATAACGGAGCCGCGCTAGCGTAGTGGTTACAACACCGCTCTGGCGACCGGGTGATACAGGATCAAACCCGGGCGACGGCATTTGAGGATTTTTCGTCGACCGGGATTTGGACTGGATTAACTCGAGACCTGGCGAGGACATTTGAAGGAGTGTCGTCGACCAGGGACTGGCGGCTCCTGAGCCGACCCAGCTGCAATGGGTACCTCCGAAATCGGCGAGTATTTGCCTGAATGGCGAGGGACATTTGTCTCTGTACAAGAAATAAAGGGATACTCACGTAAAATCAATGTCAGGTTAGACATAAAATGATAACCTGAGATTTCGCCTCGAGTATTAGCGGGCGAACGCAAAAAAAAAAAAAAAAAAAAAAAATTTATAACATCCCACTTTACCACACCCCCCTTCCGTAAAGTTTTGTTGAATAAAGGGAAACATTTGAGAACCCTAGCATTTCCTCTAACCCCTTATCATTGTAACCCATTGCCTCAGAGTAATAGATTTACCATTGTGTTAAATTGCCTATCTCTGATCATCATCACCCCCCCTCCCTTTCTCGTCTTTGGGACCGGGTCTTTTCTGTTAGTATATACAAGCGGGAAAGGTGTATTGGATATGTCTCCTCAAACCCACCCCCCCCCCCTTGTCATATTTTTATTCTGTAACCTTTGATTTCTTCATGTAAATTGATAATTATTTGTGACTTGATTTTTTATGATAATAAAAGTATTAAAACCTTTGTTAGCATTTTGTGTCGGCTGGCCCAAACTCAACATTCCTCATATTTGTTATCGTAGTCTGTATTCATGTACGTTGAGCGTCAGAATCACCAAATCGGTGTGTGCGTCTGAGCGACTGGAACTGACAAACAATTGTTTGTTCAGAAGAGTGGTCGGAATAGTTTTGAGAGACAAATATTGTCGTAATAAGAGACTGTCCTTACTCTTCCCAGCACTGGTGAATCTACTACCTCACTTTCCTAAATCCTTATTCTTCACTATCATTCTACACTCTAAAGGGACCAATATCCATCAGAACTCTCTCAGAAAAAATTACGACAACCATCATGTCCTGCTGCTTTGCCCATCTTGATTTTCTCCAGTGCTGCCTTCAGTTCTTCTATCTTTATGCCATCTTCACCACCATTGGTTCCTCTTCTGTGCTAGTCGTTATCATTTCTGATGCTTGTCCATGCTCACCATCTAGGAGTTCTGAGAAATATTCTTTCATTACTTCCTTTGGGGCAGTAGGCAATTTGCCTTGCTTGTCCTTTATAAATTTAACAGGGCGCTGTTTTTCCTTCCTCGTGTTCTTTATGGTCTTGTAGAACAATTTCTGGTTGTCTTGAGCATCTTTTTCTAGCTTTTCTTCAAATTTTTCCCACGACTTCTGTTTTGCTGTTAGGGCCTTGTTCTTTGCTTCTGTTCTGAGTATCACATATTTTCTATATTTCTCTGTTTTCCCTGCTGTGTTTTTAGCTCCTAAGTTTTGTTTCCATGCCTTTTCCTTCACTCTTATTTCTCTTTAACTTCCTCTGTCCACCAAGGTGGCCTCTTTCTCTTCTGCGGCAGCTGTCTTTATGATGACCTTGAATTTAAGTAAGAGGGTTTCCAGGTCATTAGGTTGTTCTTCTGTGTTTCTCACTGCTGTAGCAATAAGCCCATGATATAGTATCTTAACTTCTGGCTCTCTCAGCTTGTAGGTCTTAATGCTCATTTCTCCGGTTCGTTTACTTAGCTTCTTGCGTGATGTTAAGCACTTCCTAGGCCGAACAACTCTTTCAGTTGTTCTTTTAATTGTTGATCGTGAACACTGCCAATCTCTGTCCCCCTCCAGACTCTAGCATCCCGGACATACCTGAATGAGCTCCTCCTAACAATGGCATAGTCGATCACTGACTTCTCATTCTTTGTTGGTTCACATCTAGTGTATGCATGTGTGCGCTTATAGGGGAACTTTGTGTTTGTAATGATCATATTTTGCTCACTGCAGAATCTAATGAGTCGCTTTCTATTGTCATTAAGAGTATCTTCTCCATATCTTTCAATAACTCCACCCCCATCTAGCCAGGCCATTTCCATCTCTGGCATTAAAATCTCCGAGCATGATAATTTCATCTAGGCAGTCGTCCACTGTCCTTTAAAGAAGCTCGAAGAATTCCTCCTTGACCTCTGCTCGCTAATCTTTATTTGGCCCATATACAATGACAAGGTTGACTATGGTTTCTCCTTCTTTTAGTTTTAGGACCATAATGCGTTCCGACACTATTTTTTTTTTTGGCCACAATACAACCCATGCCCCCTTTAGCTCTTTCAGATGTGGGGACACCACTGTAGAGCAGCGTGTCGCCATCGAGATCCATAACGTCCCCTTTTCTTCGTGTTCGTTAAAGCCAGGATTTCTAGTTTTGTTTTCCTCATCTCTTCCAGTTGCTCCTCTTCCTTCCCATTTATACTCCTTGTATTCCATGTTACATAAGTCGTCGTCCGTTCCAGTTCGTCGCCTTTAGAATCAGTCCAGTTTTCTCTCTTGCATTTCTTGTAATCATGTTTTAAGGCAAATAGGTGACTGGCCTGTTGTGCCTTTGCATGATGGAGGAAGCTGCCTTCTTACGTCCTCCATGCAGGCCTCCCTCCTCCTTTTTTCAGCCGGGCTTGGGACCGGCCTAGGCGGAGTTGGGTAGGTTTTCTAATGTTTAAATTGCCGGAATGTAAAAATTGAGTACTGATCGTTGCAAGTTGCAATGCTTAAAAAAAGCCCCCGCTTTTACAACTTTAAAGTAAACAAAAAAAGTTAGTTGCTTATCCTTTACAGGACGTGGCAATCAACCCCAGCTTTTATTGGCTGTTTGTGATTTTTCTAGGCAATTTTTTTCATTCAGTAGTTTGCCATTGCTTTCTGAACGGTACGGCGCTTATACCTTTAAAGTAAACAAAACAATCTCATAAACATGCTTAAAATACCTCCACACACTAATATCATGAACATTCCAAATTTATGATGATAATAACCCAAGAAAAAATATGCTTCTAAACAAAATTATTGTCTTTTTTTTTTTTTTTTTTTTTTTTAATCTTCACAACATTAATGCTGAAATAAATTTTCTAACATTGTTTTAATAAACACAATACTGTTAAGCTGGAAAGTCTTCCGATCGGTTAAGCCTGTATGGTATGTGCATGTGTGAGAGAGGGGAAGGGGGTGGCTAAGGTATTATGTGCAGTCCTACTAGGGTATTTCTTACTGTTAGATACCAGTACTGTTGTTTATTGTTCATCAGCAGAAAATCAGAATGGTTTTATATGTAAACAAACGATACTTAGATAGATATTACATGACGGGAAAGCATATAGGTGAGCAGAAATCGAATCAGATCATCAAAGTCGGTTTGTCACAGTATGATTGAAACTAAAAAAAAACAACAAAAAACTATACCGCAACATCTAGCTATACAGAGCAGTATAATTTCAGATACAGTAAAAATTAAGAAATAAAAGAAAAATTTACTACCACAGATCTTATAACTAACTACCAGTTGCTTCATCACCTAGAAGACGAAGCAAATACAGAAGGTCAATGACAACTGATCACACATATACGGAATAAGACATTTGGAGAGGCTCTACGAATCAGATTTTCTGACTGTCAACGACAGCCCACGGCTGTTTGTGCCCTATCACGGCTCTTTTAGTTTCGGTGACCGGAATTCTGACACCGGGTATAAAATTTTCGTGTGCACCGTAAAAGACTATTTAAGTTTTTGGCGGGGAAAATCAGCTGTTGTGTGTGTAAAATCTGTAAAATATAAATCATTACACACTCGTTCTGGATAAACACAGCGCTAAAATTCTTTTGTGTACTATAACTTTGTTCTCTGCTCTATTTTTGATTGCATTTTTATTTGTTTGAAATTAGTTTTGACGGAGTTACAGACTTTTGAAAACAGCGTCATCATTTGAGGAAATTCATAAAATAAGTAATCTTTTTATTAATTTAATATCTAAAAATCGGCCCATTCGTTTGAGTTTATAATTATAAAGACTTCTCGAAGGGAAGCTAAAGATTATTTCCACATACTTTTTTTTTTGGTTTCATATCTTGAGAATGTGTGGTAGTCAATTTTGTAGTTTGGCATTACAAGAACAAGCATATTGTCACCAGATTTTATAGCATTTAAATTACTGTAAACGCATTCCTGATACTCACAAATCTTAAATAAGGTTGTACAAAAATAACTTTTTGTAAAGCACCATCTGTTTTTGCATTTTCATTAATTTATAATGATATTTAGCTACGTATATAAGCGTCAACACAGCGGGCTGATCACCCGCTTGCCAGCCGCTCTGATTACGGAAACAACAATTGATTTTTTTGTTGCACCAATAAACGCCACTAGGCGTAACGGAACAACAATTAATTTCTTGTTGCCCTAAGACGCCACTAGGCGTACTGGCCACGAACTGCTTTGTCGGTCCGTGGCTAAGGACGGAAGAAGAAGAAGATATAAGCGTCAGAAAACATGTAAATCTATAGATAGATTACTTCTACATACTTTGTTCTATCTTTCAAGTCTTGTTAATCTTGTATTTATAATATGAATTTTTTTTTTTTAATTGTGTGTGAGATAAGGACTGTTCCATTAGTGTTCTTTGGTAGACAATCCTGTGCACACGACGGCTGCCAAAGAATTCTAAGTAACTGTTTGTATATCTTCTTTCATTCACAGATAAAGCATTCTACATCCTGGTGTTAGACTTGATAGTCCCAAATATTCCTCTATCTTTATACATACACAAGTAAACTATACTACATAACAACGAAATGGAACATACTGTTTTGCATCATATGAATTGTGCCAGTGCACTGTGCAGAGCCTGTGGCAAGAGAGCATTAACTTCCAAAACAACACGTTCAATTCAGAAAGCACTGAGCTGTTCTAATTACGTTAATGATCTGTTCTTTGTGTTTGGAATTAACGTATCAGATGATAAACCCACACAGCATTCGACTATATTTTGTAAGAAGTGTTACTTACGAATACAAAACTCAAAAAGGAGGCATAATGAGAAGTGTCTTGAAACAGCCAAGTTACTATCGGAAAACAGTCAGCACATCTGGAAAGACTAAAACCATAATTTAACTATAAGTGAATGTCAACTGTGCAATTATGTTGCAAAGACATATTTTGGTGTTTTAAAAACAAAAAGCTGCTCTATCCCCTGTGATGTTCTTTCTGACCCCTCCATGTCTAGTCAGTCATTTAGCTGTAGTCAGTCAGTTAGTTTGTAGTCAGTCAATTAGCTGTAGTCAGGATAGCTCTGTACAGTAGGAGGTTGATGTGCCTGCCCACATTAGTAATGATATTGTTCAACTGGAGGTTGATGTGCCAGCTCACATTAAAGGCGATACCATTATTCATTTGGAGGTGGATAACACTACTCACCCTAGCATGCCAGTTTTTGTTGCCACATCTACACCTACCAAGTCAGTTATACATACGACAAGTACATCCACCTCGCCTGTCTTCAAAAGCGACATCACAGTACAACAGTTACTTGCTAAGCCACCTTCACAACCACTAACACAAAAGGAAGAACCCCTATTCACATCCATTGTTAGAAAAAAAACTAGAAACAGCAAAAAGTAATATCATAAAATGCAAAACCAGAGGACAGCCTATTGTACTACAAAAACTAATTAAACATAGAAGAGAAACATCAGTCACCAGAACGCCAACAAAACGTAAGCGATCTCAATTGCTCCACACTGTTAGAAAACATATTGCTGGAACATCAACTGATTCATTAGACCTGCAGCAGGCACATGAACTACAGCGCTGTTCAGAAACGTCACGTCAGGAAATTTGCAGGAAAGCAGACATTGAAAGTAGAGTTAGAATATCCAAAGAATTAGCAATAGCCATGAAGGAAACAGTAGGTCTTACGTGGGCACAGGAGAGAAAACAGAGAAGATTGAAAATTGAAAGACGCGCCAGCGGTATTAAAAATATAACTTCACAATTAAAATTTATAATGGAAACTCATTTGTTACAAATTTCTCCATCTGTGAATGTACAGATTCATCCTATAAAAAAAAAAGGAAGTGTGAATGATAATTGAGCGAAATTTTGGGGCTAGAGCAAATTATGACAGTTGTTGCTTGAGATTGACAGAATTAACAGAGTGTGGAAATCATTAAATAGATGTATTTATTAAATACACCTATTTATCTATTAAATTGAACATTTCGTTTTACTCATGACCATACTCATTTTTACGTGACCATCGTGATGTATGATTGAGATAATTGTTAGCTCTCATGTTTTGGGGGACAATTGGGTGTGTTATTTTAAGGTAATAAATGTGGACTTGCAATTTAATGTTTCAATAATTAATGTTTGACGCATGAAACCAAAACAAAACTTTGATATCCATTTTCTGCAGGTTTTCTACTTTTGATTTCTGTAATTTGTTATGCATGTTGATTGTGACCGATTTAGTGAAAATTGCATTATAAACAAACCATAACAAAATATAAAAAAAAAACGTAAATTTTACACTATTTCAGACTATTATATCTTCTGTTCTAATTGTGATAAAATGTTTGTTCTTGTTCTAAAATTTACTCTAACATTTCTAGTCTAGCTTTACGCAAAATTAAAGCCGGTATTTATAATAACAAAGTAGCCTAAAAGCATTAATTAAGCCCTATCAAAAGTAAACATCACCACATGTTTTTCCCCATAAGGAAGTTGACCACGTGACCTCTGTCAAGTGGGCTATAAATAGCGCGGTCGGGGAAAAAGGGGAAATAACTAAAAGATCGCTGGCAAACAGCCGTGAGCCATTTAGTACCACTACTGAGCTCTTAGCAGAATTTGATTAACTTGATTTGTTATTTAATATTCTTCTTTTGCTTTTCGTTGATTGTTAAATTTCTTGTACTGATATTAATTTCTTTTTGGTCTCGTATTTTACTTGCCTATTTGCTGTACTTTTTACTCGCTTCAACAGTGTTGTTTATTTTTTCACCTTTCTGTATCACTCATTTTATCTCTGTTTCTCATTCTGGCGAGCTTAAAGCCAGTAAACAATCACTCACATAGAAATAACTTATAAAACTGAAACACTGATTGACCCGGCTACATACGTGGCTGCAGTGTCTATAGTATTTTTCTCTTGACCTGTCTATATTTCTTTTATTTGTCGTCTGTTTGTAACTGTGCTTGACGAAGGATGAAACCTGAAACGTCCCGTGTTTCCTGAGTACCGTTAATTTATATAACTGATTTCTACCATTTTCTTTTTTAATTTATATATTAATTCCCTTACTAGTTTTATAGCAGCCCCCTGATTTATTTAATCTACAAATGAGAACATCACTACATTGCAAGAATAACAACAGAAACCACCAATAAGATAACGGACTGGAAAATAAATACGAAAGCAGGTTTAAATAGAAGCAAAACCAGAAGTTCCAGACTATAGCTCAAGGAATTTACATAGAGTTAAAAAAAAAAAAAAAGTAAAAAGAAATATCAGAAAAGTCAAGAGAAAATACGCTGAATATTCGGCAAAAGGGCAAGAGAAATCTGCAGCCAAAGGAAATATGAAGGATCTGTACAATTGTACTTTGTATGGAGGCATATCTGAAGTCATCTTTATATGACCACCAGTTATGCACAATGCTACCATTTACATATGTGGAAGTGAACCGCTGTCTGTGAGGCTAATTACACCCTCATTGACTCTTGAAATCATCCACACACTTCCAAGGATTCCCCCTGTGGTGAAACTTATTGAGAACACAGCATTGCACACTAAACTTGGAGAAGTCATTTGAGCCTCAGACGTGAGTCTTTGGCTTTGACCTGGTTGATAACATGCAGGAGGATCTCACTATGTGCACAGTGATTAGGGAGGGGAGGGGGGGGGCGGGCTGAAAAGTGACTCTGTGCAGGATGTGACAATTCCTCGGGAGAGCCCAGAACCAGAGCATAGTATTTTAGCTCTTCATAGCTGGATAGCTGGAGAGCCCCCTTGGATGGCGGGGAATGCACAGTATGCCACGCGCTTCTAATCTTACTTCTAACTTTGGACCGGATGTGACATTTTTAATGCAAGCCACGCTGGAGAAACTGAAGCTCATGACTTCAATTCAGCATATTTCTGAATGGCAGAAAAAGCCACAGGAAAAACCTAGATCTACAGTGTATATAATATCAAGGAGTCTTTAACTTGGTATTGGCTGCAAAAGAGCGAAAAGCTCAGCAGCTGTAGTTAAACAACAGCATTAGTACTAAGAAGTTAAAAGGGAGATACTTGAACATAGGCACGAAAATTCACTTAGGAACGAACAAAAGCAAATGAAGACGTTGATAAAAAAATGTTAGAACTTTTTTTTAGACCAGATCTACAAGATGGCGCAGGCATCCTGCCACTAGAACGGAGTTACAAGTTAACTGTGAACAATTAAATTCATTCATTCATTGCCCATCAACTCCTGTAGGAGCAAATGCCTTCAACAAACGAATGCTAAATCTTCCTGTCGCATACTATAAGCTCAATGTCTTCCACATCATATTCGTTTCTTTTTCCAGTTCTCATTTCCATGTGTTTTTCTAAGTTTTTCTTACTCTGTGAATTCCAGAACAAGGACTGCTTTATGATGCTATCAACAGGTTTCTCAGTGTGTGTCATATCAATCGCCAGCGTCGTCTTCTCGTCGCCTTTCCACTGGCATCTGCCTGGTTCCTGTCACCATTTCAACGTTGGGGATCTTGTTAGTCTTATTAACAATAATATGATAAAATAATTATAACTTCCACAACAAAGGTCCGAGCTTTATTCTGATTCATTAGCCAATAAATCATTAACAGACAGCGAGATACAAAGTGCAGGCCCCTTCCTTCCAGTATAAGAATCACAAGTGCATACCGGCTTGATGAGCTCTTTGTATTTTCTAAACAATAACATTCTCTCTGTTCTGAACGTTCAGGTGACAGATCTTCTTACGTTTCTCACACAAATGATCAACAGCAACTGCCGCTGTCAACGTGAAGTATTTTCTTGTGTAGCATATCTTACAATTTAACACCTGCCCTTCGAGATCACTATAGCACGCTTTACAGACGACTACTTTTGCTAGTTTTATTCAGGTCCCTTGCTCCTTTTGAGTTCTTATCCACTTAGTCCACGTTTGATTTGATGTTTTGTCCATCCATGATAAAAAGAGGTAAAACATAGTAAAACTTGTGATTGGGATACGCGGTTCAACTCCACGAAGGTTATAATTTGGGAATATAGCTCACGTGTTCTCTTCTCTTCTGTTTTGGTTAGTTTGTCACTGACGAAGGCTTTGTGGTCATAACGTTGGAAATTTTATGTGCCCTAGTAAGACGCATTGAAACATGAGGAAATTATGAAAATGTTAGAAAGCTTCAATATTGATGGTAAAGACGTGAGATTAATAAAGAACTTGCACTTGCAGCAAACAGCAGCTGTATGAATTAGCAACCAAATAGGAACGTTTAAGCAAGTGAAAAATTGTGTCAGACAAGGATGTGTGCTGTCAGCGGATCTATTCAATATGTACAGTAAAAGTATAATGAGATCACTGGAGGCTATGTCAGGAATATCAGTTAGGGGTCATGATATAAACAGCATGAGATACGCTGATGATACAGTCTTAATAGCAAAATGTGAAAAGTAGTTGCAGGATAAGGTTGATATAATAATGATTGAATGTGAAAAATATAGACTTCAGCCTTAATAGCACACCAAAAAAAAAAAAAAAGTAATAATCGTCTAAATAAAAAATGACTTCCCCAGAATTCACATCGAAGTAAATGGAACAGTTTTAAAGCAGGTCACTAGATTCAGATACATGGGAACGTTAATAACATCGGATGGAAGATGCGTCTCATAACTGGTGAGCAGAAAAGCCCAAGCAAAAGCAGCATTCTATAAACTGAAGAGTATTTTATGCAACAATTCTTTGTCAATGGAAGTAAGAAAGAGAGTTATTCACTGTTATACAGAACCAATCCAGACATATGAGCGTGAGTTGTGAACGATTAGTAAACAAGTAGGAAAAACAATAAAGGCCACAGAGATGTGGTTTTACAGAAAAAATGTCAAAAATACCAATGGACAGCCAAAAAAAGAGTAATGAGGATGTCCTGAAAGAGGCCATTGCGCATAAGAAGCTTATTTCACATGTTAGGAAGAAGCAATCTACTTTTTTTTTTTGGGGGGGGGGGGAGGAACACTGTAATATACCGTAATAACAGGAAAGATTGAAGGAAAAAGATATAGAGGAAGGCAAAGAGAGCAGATACTGGACAGTTTGACATCGTGGCATGGAAAGAAGTCGGCAAAACAATCGATAAATAGTGCTGGAGACAGGAAGTTGTGGAGAGACTTGATCGCCTATGCCAACAGGCATGGTACTAGGCGAAGAATAGGTAAGACACATTACCAACTTTCATTTATTTTGCTGTTTATCATGGACTATCTGCAGTCCTCCTCATTGTCTTATAACATTTCTTTGGTGGTTTGACTATTTATGACAACAAGAAATAATTTCGGTGTCTCAGATTAAATTTTCTTTAACATGGAGCAGAAGTAATGCGTATTCTCGCCAAAACTCTGAGTAAAAAGATGAAACGAAGCTTGACAGCACCTTAATTTTCAGCATCTGCCCCACACATTGAAAACTGAGAAGTTGGAATGGGTAAATAGAGTAAAGAAAATGTATAATTGCGTGAGTGTGTGATCTAAAAACAAATGAAATTGTAGATTTGTCCTATTTTTTTGTGTTGTTAATTTTCGGCATTTGGAAAGAAAACTTTGTATGCGTGTGTTGAATACTTAGCTGGTATGTTAATTTTGTATGTGTATGTATCTTTTCAGCTCCCTAATATAGCATAAGACCTCAACAAATGTGAACTAAATTCATCGTTCTTCGGTCATCAGTTTCATGGTACTTGCATCATCTGTAGTCTTTCATTTTATGTTTTCTGCTCCAGAACTCTTCCCTTTTTTGTTTGTTTACGTTTATTATGTATTTTCAATCATCAATGAGCACATGGTGTCTTTAGTAGATGCAAGTACAGCTGATTTTAAGTAAGAAAGTTGTGTCAAAATGGGAAAGGTCAAGACACAGAGAAAGCGTCTTCATGAACAAATTTCGGAGAAACAACATGCTCAGCCCAGCAGTCGTTCAGGAAAAGAAAGAAACAGAGCTAAGGAAGATAAGGTAAAGCTAGGCCTATCTTAATCGTTCAGAATGTTGGTTGTGAATTTTCGTTAGGCCCCTATGCATTGATTAACATTCATGGTTATAAGTGGCTACATCTATCAAGCTACTCCTTGAATTGAGTTGAAGATTTCGAATTTTTTAAGTCACTAGTTGAATTCTTTTGTTTTTCCAAATGGAATCCTTGCATATGCCTATATGTGTACTTATTTGTACGAAATACTGTGGGCTGTAGTAAACAATAGGCTAATATTTTTTTCTTTAAAAAATGGTATGATTTTTCAGAACAGTGGGATGTGTGTCTAATTTAGCCCACAGGTCTAATGATCCGGCTGCCAATTAAGTCCTTACTTATGATGCGATAATCTAAAATTCAATGGAGTTTTTTTTTGTTTTTTTTTTTTTAAACGTACGCCCACTATTACTCGAGGCGAGAATCTCTGGTTAGTAGGCCTATATCTAACCTGAGACTGATTTTTACGTGAGTATCCCTTTTTTCCCTGTTCAATGACAGGTGTCCACTCACCATTCAGGCAGATACTCGCCGTCTTCGGAGGGTACCCATTAGAGCTGGGTTGGCTCAGGAGCTGATCAGGTTATTCCAGTCCCTGGTCGACGACACTCTTTCAAATTAATCCATTCCAAGTCCCAGTCAACGACACATCTTCTGATGTTCTCACCCGGGCTTTAACCTGGATCACTCGATCGC
This sequence comes from Oreohelix idahoensis, assembly GCA_024509875.1. Classification (NCBI taxonomy): domain Eukaryota; kingdom Metazoa; phylum Mollusca; class Gastropoda; order Stylommatophora; family Oreohelicidae; genus Oreohelix; species Oreohelix idahoensis. The sequence goes on from JAMPIV010007172.1 coordinate 129,836, forward strand.
TAGCGCAGTGTGGTAACCACTACACCAGCGCGGCTCCCGAGTGGTTGAAATAAAGACGGTGGGCCGTGCACCCAATAATGCCAAAATGTGTATCGACCTGACAAACAGTTAAATCACACACATCGAAAAGGTCTTAAATAAGACTTCAGAGACGCAGTTGGCCTACCTATTACTGCTGCATTTCTAAAGTGTTATTTAAGGTCATATTGACTTAATGTCCTTATGCAAGATCTTTTCATCTGCAGTTATCACTTCCAATACACTGTTACTACATTAATAAGAAGATCAACGGTCACTCTTAATCTTACAATACAAATACAGACAAATATTTCCTTCACAGATAGCATCTTACAGACAATCATGAGCCGCGCTAGCGTAGTGGTTACAACACCGCTCTGGCGACCGGGTGATACAGGATCAAACCCGGGCGACGGCATTTGAGGATTTTTCGTCGACCGGGATTTGGACTGGATTAACCCGAGGACCTGGCGAGGACATTTGAAGGAGTGTCGTCGACCAGGGATTGGCGGCTCCTGAGCCGACCCAGCTGCAATGGGTACCTCCGAAATCGGCGAGTATTTGCCTGAATGGCGAGGGACACCTGTCTCTGTACAAGAAATAAAGGGATACTCACGTAAAATCAATGTCAGGTTAGACATAAATAATAACCTGAGATTTCGCCTCGAGTGTTAGCGGGCGTACGAAAAAAAAAGAAAAAGAAACAAAAAAAAACAAAAAAAAAAAAAAAAAAACAAAAAAAAAAAAAAAAAAAAAAAAAAAAAAAAAAAAAAAAAAAAAAAACAGACAATCATGCTGAATATTACACAAAACAAAATATGAACTTACCTCATATTACTGATTGTCCATAATGTTAGCAAAGGCATACTGCATACCTTTTGCTGGCGTTCTTTTCAATCTGATGCATGGTTTTGTTTACACTTTAGACATTCATAGTGATCTGTAATCAAACCCTCGGTCATACAGAAATCAAGTAGGTCTACACACATTTGTCCATTGCACTCTGACATCAGAAAAAAATTCAAAACTCAAGCTGTCACTAAAACCACTTACAACTATGACCCAGATTAATTCCTTAAAAGCATTAGAGCTTGATAATAATAACTGACCATGCATGCTAGACTAATACTTGAATAAAACACATGAGCACAAATAATAGCAAACGGCAATTGTGCGTGCACTGAATCTTTTTTGCTCTGACTTGTTTTACTAATTTGGCCACACTGTGGTGTTTCGCTGTATTTTCTATTTCATCAGCTTATGTTTAGGGTGCAGATAGAGACAGATATTTCAAGATGCCAACCTAAACCGTAGCCCTGTTTGAAGCTTTTTGGCATATAATAACTTGCAAAAAACACTGTAATTATTTAAAAAAACCACTTATACACACAGTAACAGCAGATGATAATCTCATACACACACACAATCGACGTCACCTGTAATTATTTTACTAATTTGTCCACAATACCTTTTGTCAGCATAATTTACGATTTCATCGGCTTATGCATTAGACCCACATACATAATGATACTACCTATCCATAACCCCTATGCCTAACCTATAAACTCAATACCCTAACATAAACTCTAACTCCACATCTAAGCCTGCACCTAACCCTATACCTGCCCTAGAACTAAACCCAAAAGCAAACCCTAAATTTAACCTAAAACCTAACCCTAGATCCCAGCCTTAAACTATACTTATCTTATACCCTAAACTTGACAAAATATAGCTCAAAATCCTAAACTTAAACCCCTTAAAAACTAACCAAAACACTAAACCCAACACTAAAACTAACTCTAAACCATAACCGTACATTAATACTAACCCTAAACCACACCCTAAAAATTAAATATTAAACCTAAAACTAACCTAAACATCACCCGTGTGTTACCGGGGCCCGAAAGGGGAGCAAAGAATAGTAACACTGTCCCCTGCCAAGCATGTCGTAGAAGGCGACTAAGGAGGGTTGGGCATGGGGCCGGTTACCCCATCCTGTAAAAAAAAATTTAAACCACAAAAAACTTCAACAAATATGGACAAGTCAAATAAAGAAAATAAAACACAGCCATCCAAGACAGGGGAAGGTCCTCTCGCGGGGAGGCGTATGATGCAACACAGAGAAAGCCGAAAGGAGTCTGTGTTGCTGACTAACCTTCTTTCTTCTAGGAGAACTTCCAGATTTGGCACCTGGAATGTTCGGACATTGAACGAACAAGGGAAAGTGGCACAAGTAGCAGCAGAAATGAGGGAATACAAAATCGAGGTTCTGGGAATGTGTGAAACAAAGTGGAAGGGGGTAGACAGGAAGAAACTCATCACAGGTGAATTGGTGCTGTCCTCAGGACACGAAGACGAAAGTTCACACCACAGTGAAGGGGGTAGCTCTTATGTTATCTAAAGAAGCACAGAAAGCACTCATTGAATGGGAAGCTGTGGGACCCAGAATAATAACAGCTATTTTCAAAACAGCTAAAAAGAAAATTCATGTCAATGTCATCCAATGTTATGCACCAACTAATGACAAAGAAGAGTCTGTGAAAGAAGCATTTTATACTAAACTACAGGAAATTATGGATAAAGTAAAAAGAAGAGACATCACAATTTTGATGGGTGACATGAATGCAAAGATAGGTACAGTCAATACTGGATTTGAAGAAGTCATGGGAAAACATGGGCTAGGAGTAATGAATGAAAATGGAGAACTATTCGCAAACTTCTGTGCTTCAAATCAACTGGCTATAGGAGGAAGCATGTTTCCACATAAGAGAATACACAAGGCAACATGGATATCACCAGACCATAGAACAGAAAATCAGATCGATCATATATGCATAAAGAAGAAGTTTAGATCATCATTGCAGGATGTAAAGGTATATAGAGGAGCAGATGTGGCATCAGATCACCATCTTCTGATAGCCAAAGTAAAAAATGAAACTCAAGAGATATGCAACAATGCAAAATTATAGACAACAGTTTAATGTAGGACAGCTAAGAAATCAAGAAACAAGAGACAAATTTGCGGTCACAGTATCCAACAAATTCCAAGTGCTCCAACAGTTGGAAGATGTAGAGAATACAGAAGACTATTGGCAGCAGGTCAAAACGGTATGGAAGGAGACATGTGAAGAAATACTGGGGAAAAGGGAAAGACAACAAAAAGCATGGATAACAACAGAAACCATCAATAAGATAAAAGATAGAAAAAACAAGAAAGCAGAGTTAAACACAAGCAAAACCAGAAGTTCCAAAGCCAAGGCTCAAGAAGTGTACACAGAAGCAAACAAAGAAGTAAAAAGAAGTATCAAAAGAGACAAGAGGAAGTATATTGAGGAGTTGGCAAGAGAGGCAGAAGATGCTGCAGCCAAAGGAAATATGAGAGAACTGTTAATAGCAGCACAAAGAAGCTAACAGGGAAATACAAGCAAACAAGTTGCCTCATAAAAATAAGAATGGGAAACTGCTCAGCAATATACAAGAGCAAAAACTGAAGAGGTGGACAGAATATTTTGGGGACCTTCTCAATAGACCAGCTCCACAAAACCCGCCGGACATCAGCCAGCAGAAGAAGAGCTACAAATTAACGGTGAAAGACCAACGAAGGAAGAAATAAAGAAAGCCATAAAGCTTCTAAGAGATGGAAAAGCGTCTGGACCTGATGGCATTCCAGCAGAGGCCATCAAAGCATATATCGACACGGCTACAGAGATGTTATATAAATTACTTGGTAAAGTCTGGGAAAAAGAAGATATACCAGCAGAATGGAAGGAAGGATATCTGGTTAAGTTGCCTAAGAAGGGAAATCTACAAGAGTGCACAAATTATAGAGGAATAATGTTACTATCAGTGCCAGGAAAGGTATTGAACAGGATTATCCTTGAGAGATTAAAGGAGTCCATAGACAAGAAATTGAGAGATGAACAAGCAGGTTTTCGACAAAACAGATCATGTACAGACCAGATAGCCACTTTGAGAATAATAGTTGAACAAAGTCTGGAATGGAATTCACCACTATACATCGGATTTGTGGACTACGAAAAAGCATTTGACAGTGTGGACAGAGAATCACTTTGGAAATTGATGAGGCATTATGGAGTTCCCCTGAAAATCATTAATTTAATAAAGAAAACCTATGAAGACATGACGTGCAGAGTTCCTCATGAAGGACAGCTTACAGAACCATTTGGGATAAGAACAGGAGTGCGACAGGGATGCCTCTTGTCTCCATTTCTTTTCTTGCTGGCAATAGATTGGGTTATGAGATCATCGACAACACACAACAGAAATGGAATCCAGTGGACTCTGACTAAGCAGTTGGATGATCTGGATTTTGCTGATGATTTGGCTCTCCTGTCCCATAACCGTAATCAGATGCAGGACAAATTGAAAACCCTCGATGAGAGGTCACAGCAATTGGGTCTGAAAATACACAGGGAAAAGACAAAAATAATGCGAATAAATGCAGGTAATGAAAACAGGGTTGAACTTGAAGAAACGCCAATACAAGATGTAGAATCATACACATATCTTGGCAGTAATATAGACAAAGTTGGAGGGACAGACAGCGATATCAAAATAAGAATACAAAAAGCAAGAGGAGCTTTCATTGCATTGGGAAATATATGGATATCAAGAGAAATAGGATCCAACACGAAAATAAGAATCTTCAACTCAAATGTGAAGTCAGTCCTATTGTACTGCTCGGAGACATGGAGAACAACAAAGACAACAACCAAAAAGCTACAGACTTTCATAAATGGGTGCTTGCGTAGAATAGCGGGATTAAAATGGTATGACAAGGTTACCAACGTGGAACTGATGACAAGAACTAGACAAGTGCCAGTGGAACAAGAGATGAGAAGAAGACGTTGGCGATGGATAGGACACACACTGAGGAAACCTGTTGATAGCATTACAAGGCAGTCCTTGTTCTGGAACCCCCAGGGCAAGAGAGGCAGAGGAAGACCAAGAAGTACATGGAGAAGAGAGTTGGAAAACAGAGGTGAAAATGATGAGGAGAACATGGAAAGAACTTGAGATGATGGCACGTGACAGGAGGACTTGGCATGTGTTTGTTGAAGGCCTATGCTCCTTTGGGAGTGGAGGGTTATGAATGAATGAAACCTAAACATAACTCAAAACTTTTACCCTGAAGATAAGCCTAAAACTAACCCTAAACCATAACCTTACATTAATACTAACCCTAAACCACACCTGGGACCCAAAGATGCAGCAATAGAGAATGCAGTCAGCGACCCATAGCTTGACTGCTTGCGTCAGGGTCAGCAAACCAGAGCTGACCAAGACCCTACTCCACCTCCACGTGGTGGTCCTTTAAACAGGCTGCATCACTGCAGTCTGGTTGAGAGAGTAGGGATCGAAGAGGGAAGGCAAACCCGGTCCCAAAAATTGCAGTGCTGAAGTCGGATGTGTCGGCCGAAAGGCGCAGATATCGCGTCTCTGGTGTAAACAGACACAATGCAACCAACGTCCTTTTCAGGACAAACGAGGAAGAAGAATAAGAAGAAACCACACCTTAAAACTAAATCTTAAACCTAAAACTAACCTAAACGTAACTCAGAACTCTTACCCTGAACATAAGCCTAAAACTAACCCTAAACCAAGCTTAACCTTAACACTAAAACTAACTCAAAACTTAAACCCAAAGAAAATCCCAACGCACCCATTATTACTGAGTCTCCAATTTCTTATTCTGACATCAGATGAACATCTTCTTCTTCTTTGATCCTTAGCCACCGACCGTCAAAGCAGTTAGTGGCCATCAAGCCTTGTGGCGTCTTGTAGGGCAACAACAAATTGATTCCACTTTGCTCGGTCGGTGGCCATCCTTCGTACAGTGCCCCAACTCTGGTTCATTCTTTGCATCTCAGCCTCCACAGTCCTCCGCCAAGTTGTTTTTGGTCGGCCTCTCTTTCGTTTTCCTTCAGGGGTCCATAGCATAGCTGTTCTTGTGATGGCATCGAGGTCTCTTCTGAGGACATGGCCAACCCAGCTCCAGCGCCTGCCAGCTATGATGGTGTGCATGTCCTCTTGCTTGCTCCGAGTAAGCAGATCTTGGTTGGTGATGGTATTCGGCCAAAAGATTCAGAGAATTTTTCTTAGACATGTGTGAAAAGAGGACAATTTCGACATTTCCTTCTCTGTAACTCTCCAGCATTCTGCACCATAGAGAAGCACAGAAAGCACACAGCTCTGATATAATCTTAATTTTGTGCTTGTGCTGTACTGAGAGGACTTCCAGATGTTGTTTAGACTAAAAAAGGCTGTTCTTGCTTTGTTCATTTTGTTGTTGATGTCTTTGCTTGCTCCACCGTCTGGTGTTACTATGCATCCTAGGTATGTGAAGGTGTCTGTCTATTCCAGTTGCTTCTTCTTCTTCTTCTGCGTTCAGTTTGTAGTCATGCTAAATCTGCAAGCCTGTCGCCAGGATGAAGTCCACAGTCTTTACCAGGTCGGCGCGGCAGCCTCATAGCTTCTGCTGGAGCTCAGCACCCCTTGGCCAGGTCGCACGTCGCGGTTCATCGTGGGTTGGACAGTTCTGGAGAATGTGTTCTGGGGTCTGGATTCCTGTTCCGCATGGGCATTCATTTGTGTGGGATATCTTGAGGCAATAGAGATGTCCTAGTAATCTGCAGTGGCCGGTTCTCAGGCGGAACATTGTGGTCTGTTGGTATCTGTTTAGATGGTGTATTGGGTCATCTCTGCTGTACATATCCCCTTCCTCCTTCCACTGATTTTTGTACTTGTTGTGGATTATGGTTTTTGCTTCCCGATACGGCAATGGATGGCTGTATTGTTCCATTTTACTGCCACTTCTTGACAGAGCATCTGCTTTTTCATTACCAGCAATTCCACAATGGGAGGGTAACCACTGAAGGGCAATAGTTGATGACCTTTGGATGATGTTAAGCTCAGATCTGATCTCATTCATCATGTTATCATTTCTGGTGTTTTGTATTGATTCCAGTAATGATCTGCAGTCGGTGAAGATTACTATCTTAGCTGGTGGTTGTTGTTCGAGTCTGGTGAAGATTTTCAGGGCTTGCAGTAGTGCCATAACTTCTGCCCTGAAATTGGAGGAGATCTTTCCAGTTGGGAAGGCCTTTTGGATGATCTTTCCATTTAGGAATCTTATAAAAATGCCCCCACCACCGTTCTTTACTGCCCCCTCAGCGGATCCATCTGTGTATGCGTGTGTCCACTCTTTCGGGTTGTACTTTTCTTCAATCATTTCTTGAGCCAAGGTTTTTAGTTGTTGAGGGGTCTGGTGGCCTTTCTTTTTTTATTTCAGGGACTTCTGTGAAGATAGATATATTTCCATGGCAGTCGTCTGGCTCCTCATAGTCAATTAACATTTCAATCTCAGTAGGTTGTTTTGGGAGGAGGTCTTCATGGCATCGATGCAGATGTTTGGAGATGTTTATGAAGCTGGTTCTTTTCAGCCTGTTTTTTTGTCAAGCTATGGAGTTTGGCATGCATTGGATGACTTGGCATTCGTAGAAGCTTCTCACTGTGAGTGAATACCTTTTCCTCACGTCTGTCATTCAGAGAGCGGATGTTGGTGTATTTCTCCATTGTCTGGATTGGAGAAGTCTTCATCCCTCCAGTGATTAATCTAAGGCCTGAATTTTGTACTTTCCCTAGACGTGTTCCAGTTGCTGATTCCTTACTGATATGGGCTCAGGGTTGCTCACATTGAGCATCATGACCTCTGTCTTCTGTAGATTGATGTTCAATCCCACCTGCTGGCTGTACTTATTAAGTCTATCTGTTTTTTCCTGGATGTGTTGATGTGAATGTGCTAGTAGTGCAGTGTCATCTGCATATTCCAGATCTTCCAATGTAGAAAATGTAGTCCATCTTATTCCTCTTGGACTGCCCTCTGTTGTCTGGCGCATCACCCAGTCTATGACTGTTAAAAATAGAATGGTTGATAAGGGTCATCCCTGTCGTACTCCTGTCTTCACCTCAAAGGTTAGGTTGCTCTGCCCAACGCTACACATAAAGTTGGCATAGAGGCTTTATATGATTGACACTATGCAGCTTGGAATTCCATAAGCCCTCAGTATTTTCCATAAACTGTCCCTATGTATACTGTCAAAAGCCTTTTCAAAATCAACTAAATTAATGTACAGCTGTCTTTGCCATTCTGAGCACTGCTCTATAATGTTCCTGAGGGTAAATATATGATCTACACATCTTCTGTTTTTTCTAAATCCTGCTTGTTCTTTCCTCAGTTTGTGGTCTACTGCTTTTGAAATTCTCTCTATAATTATCCTGCCTAGTATTTTGCTGGGAACTGAGAGAAGAGTTATTCCTCTCCAATTATTGCAGTCTGCAAGATCTCCCTTCTTGGGCAATTTGACAATTATTCCTTTGTTCTACTCCGTTGGTGTTGTCCCTGTTTTCCAGACTTGTGCAAATAGTGGTTCTAATAGTTCTGCTGCTAGCTCAGGGTCTGTCTTAAAAAGCTCTGCATTTAAGTTATCATGGCCAGGAGCTTTTCCATTCTTTAACCCTTTGATTGCTGTGATGATTTCTTCTTTTCGTGGAATGTCTGTATTAACATCTAGGTCATTTTCAGCCTCAGGAACATTCAGTTGTGTCTCTGGTGGTTCCTTGTTCAGAGTTTCTCTGAAATGCTCTGCCCATCTTGTTTGCTGTCGTGATGAGATTTCCTTGCTTATCTCTTACTAATGTAATATTGTTTGCACCTCGTTTTCCGCCATGATTTTAGTTATTTTGTATACTGTGCTTTGTTTTAGTATAGGGCTGACATGAAATTACATAGACAGGGGTGTCAGCCCTATGCTAAAACCCCCAACCTGGAGGACCAGGGTGTCTGCTTTAGTCTGACCCCTGCCCGCGCAAACCTGTCCAGCTTGGTAAAACTCCAGCTGGCATAGCTCTGAGGGTAATCAGGGTACACAAGCCGCCATACCTCGACAAGGTATTGACACCGGTGATGGCAGAGATGAACATCAGGCCTGGAGAATATTAGCATGCCTGGATAAACTAATCAGCTAGTGCAGAGCTTCAAACCTTAGAAGTCTAGAAGCCTATCAGTCAGGAAATGGAATACATCTGAGGTCACATTCATGGTTTCAAACCAGAGAATCCCTTCTGTCATTGAGGAACCTGTTAAAAAATTTGTTGCAATTACTTGCCCACTTTGTGTCAGTAGGTAATGGTGATAGCCAAAGAGTATGTACATAAAAATTAAAAACATTTTCTTTTAATTTGTTGCAATTGTACATAAACTCTTTTGCCAAATAAAATTTTTGAAAAAAATCTTATGGCATATTTATTCAGTTTAAAACAACTTAGAAAGTTATTAATTGCGTTGTCTGTAATTTGGAAAATTGGATAGATTATTCTTTTGTATATAGCCTTCCATTTGTCATAAGTGAATTGTTTTATTTGTTTCAGTTTGTAGACGAAAAACTGTCAAAAAAGATCTTAGCTCAAGCACGGAAGCAAGGAGAAGACTTGCAGAGAGAACTTGATGGCTCACAGACAGAGTAAATATTTATATTTATCTTGAGAAATAGTTATTTTTGTTAAAGTAAAAATGAATATGTACTTAAATCATTCAAGTGTTGATCATGTATAACATACAAAACTAGCTTTTTATTGCTTAATTCTTATCTTCATTAAAGATTTTTCATTTTATTATCATTGTTATGTTTCAGCTTCCTTATATTGTGAATAATATAGCCATAATGTATTTGTGCATGGCAGTACAAGTAAATGAATACACCTGATTAAAATATTATGTTTTTACAATGTATGTAAAATGAAATATTTATGTATGTTGTATATATTGACATTTTCCTCAATAATTGTTTATCTGGGTCAGGACAGTTTTTTTAAAACAAAGCATATAAAAGTGTGGTAGAAGAGTAACTACATTTCTTTATTTTCTACCTGTAATGTTCTATTCAACTTTTCTGAGGTTTTCGGCCATCTTGAACAGAGTGCCTATAATCCTTCTTTGTCAAATGGTTCTAGTGTTAACATTTCTTAATGCCCTAATTTCTGATTAATCATGATTACTTCCATCATTGATTCTATGCTGCAGTACTAACTGTATATAAAAGTGAGCACAGCGACACCTGATTCATTTAATCAAAGTGTTGCATACTCAACATTGCATACTCAATCATTTAAGACCTTGAGTTAGTTCACTGTTTTTTTTCAATCAATCAATACCCATTAGCTCCCCGAGGAGCATAGGCCTTCAACAAACACATGCCAAGCCTTCCTGTCCTGTGCCATCCGCTTAAGTTCTTTCCATGTTTTCCTCATCATTTTCACCTCTTTATCCAGCTCTCTTCTCCATGTGTTTTTTGGTCTACCTCTTCTTCTCTTACCCTGTGGATTCCAGAACAAGGACTGCCTTGTAATGCTTTCAACAGGTTTCCTCAATGTGTGTCTTATCCATCGCCAGCGTCTTCTTCTCAGCTCTTGTTCCACTGGCACTTGTCTGGTTCTTGTCATCAATTCCACATTTGTGACTTTGTCATACCATTTCAGTCCTTCTATTCTACGCAAGCACCCGTTTATAAAAGTCTGTAGCTTTTTGGTTGTTGTTTTTGTTGCTCTCCATGTCTCAGAGCCATACAATAGGACTGACTTGACATTTGAGTTGAAGATTCTTATTTTCGTGTTGGACTTGATTTCTCTTGTTCTCCATATGTTTCCCAATGCAAAGAAAGAGCCTCTTGCTTTTTGTATACTTATTTTGATATCATTGTCGTCCCTCCAACCAAGATATGTGTACGATTCTACATCCTTTAGTGGTGTTTCTTCAAGTTCAATCTTGTTATCATTTCTTGCATTTATTCTCATAATCTTTGTCTATTCCCTGTGCATTTTCAGGCCCACTTGTTGTGACCTCTCATCGAGAATTTTCATTTTCTCTTGCATCTGATTAGGGTTATGGGGCAGAAGAGCCAAGTCATCTACAAAATCCAGATCATCAAGCTGTTTAGTCAGATTCCACTGGATTCCATTTCTGTTGTGTGATGTCGATGTTTTCATAACCCAATCTATTGCTAGTAAGAAAAGAAATGGAGACAATAGGCATCCCTGTCTCACTCCTGTTCTTATCCTAAACGGTTCTGTTAGTTGTCCTTCATGAAGAACTCTGCATGTCATGTCTTCATAGGTCTTCCTTATTAAGTTAATGATCTTCGTGGGAACTCCATAATGCCTCATCAGTTTCCAAAGTGATTCTCTGTCTACACTATCAAATGCCTTTTCGTAGTCCACGAATCCGATGTAAAGCGGTGAATTCCATTCCAGACTTTGTTCAACTATTATTCTCAATGTGGCTATCTGGTCTGTACAGGATCTGTTTTGTCGAAAACCTGCTTGTTCACCTCTCAGTTGCTTGTCTATGGACTCTATTAATCTCTCAAGGATGATTCTGTTTAATATTTTTCCTGACAGTCAGGTTTTTTCAAGGTTATCCATAAATGCCAGTCTGTTGCTTTTTCTCCAGTTCCCAGTAGTGACCAATTTTTTTTTTTTAGTTAAACTAAATCATATCTCCTGGGGGCTGTCATTTAGTTAGTGTTACTTATAGCCTCTGCATTACCGCTGTTTATGACAGAGTACATCCTGGCATATTTAAAACACACACTGTTTAGCACCATCATCTTATCACCAGGCGTAATTGTTTCACCTGTGTTTCTGCAGACAGCATTAATGATAGCATTTGGTGGTGGATTTTTTAAATGCGGAGTGATTATTTAGGCTGGAAATTGTTTGTTATAAAAATGTAGGAATACTGAGGATTGCAAGGACAGTTTTTTATAGTATTGGTGCCTTGTGCCATAGAAGTTTAAGCAAAGCAAGAACAAGAGATGGGTACACAAACATGTTTGAGATTAACGTGGAGGTGTGACAGGGATGTGTTACTGTCTCTCCTATTATTTACAGGGTTCGTAGCGACCTGGAAAAAACCTTGAAAAACCTTGAAAACGAAAAAAAAAAATTCCAGGCCTTGAAAAGCCTGGAAAAATGGCTAAAAGCCTTGAATTTTCCGAATCGGACCTTGAAAAATAATACGAAATCGAAAGTTTGTTACTTTGTGTCCATTTTTTGGTTATTGATGGTATTTTTCGCAACAACAAACGCGACGAGTCTAAAAATAAATCTGCGTTTACGCCATTAACGCAAAGCGCCGAAAACGAAACCACCGAAAACTTCTGGAAATGGAATTGCGCAAAGGGAAGTAAAAATTGTAAAGTTACCGTACAATTTTTACTTCCCTTTGCGCAAAGTACCCGTACAATTTTTACTTCCTTTTGCGCATTAAATCCATTTCCAGAAGTTTTCGGCATCACATCTGTCAAATCACTGTAATTAGGATAAATGAAAATCAGCAATTTTGTGGATATGCCTATGTTATTTAAAATAAAAAAATAAAAAATTAAATTAAATTTAAAAAAAAAATCTAAACAAACAAACTAAACAAAACCCAACAAAAATAGTAAGGGGGGGGGGTAAAGGTCTCCAGTTAGATATTTAATAGATTTTAACTTATCATAAGTATTACCCTCCCAATTACTATATATATTACCTTTTGTTCTAGTTAAATATTGGTTGACTGTATTATGTATGCGTTTAGAATTTTGAATTGGTAAATATACATAGATTCATCATCATCATCAGTTGCCATCTCCACAACGAAGGTTGGCTGTAATGGATCTCCAACGTCTTCTGTCTCTTGTCTTGGTGGTGCACTCTGATAGACTCTTTCCTGTCCATCTTTTGATGTTATCTTCCCACTTATAGCGCTGTCTTCCCCTTGCACGTTTGCCTTCAACTCTCCCTTCTGTTATGGTCTTCTGAAAGGTGTTATGCCTTTTTATGTGGCCAAAGTATTTTAGCTGCCGAACTTTGACCTCCCTCATTAGTTCTCTTTTCATACCTAGATTTTCTAGGACCTCCTTATTTGTTTTCATCTCTTTCCATGAGATACGCCCCATTCTTCTATATATCCACATTTCAAGAGCCTCAATTCTTTCTTCCAAATGCTTATTCATCGTCCATGTTTCTGCACCTTACAGAAATGCAGAATATATATAACACTTTATGATTCTCAGTTTTAATTTGTGAGATAACTGTTTGGATGTCAGTATATGTTTCATGTTGTTGAAAGTAGCTTTGGCCATTCCTATTCTCTTCTTGATTTCTGTTTCACATCTGCCATCTTCTGTTATTATATGACCAAGATATACGTAGCTCTTGACTTGTTCCAGGATTTTCCCATTTACGCTTATCTTTAATGTGGGTTTATCGTCTGTTTTGCTAATTATCATAGTTTTTTGTTTTCTCAATATTAATGTCGAGTCCATATTCATGACTTATACTGTTCACTTGCTTCACTAGTTCTTGTAACTCCTGTTCGCTTTCAGCTAACAACACGGTATCATCTGCATATCTTAGGTTGTTTATTGACCTTCTACTGATGTTCAGTCCTGGTATTTCCTGTATCTGTTTGAAAATTTTTTCATAGATTAGGCATACTCATAAGTTATTTTTGTTCCCTTTTTTTTTTTTTTTTAAACTAACACTACTAGGAGACCTACAGATGTGACATCATTTGTGACCAAGGAAAAAAACTCTTGAGAGCTGAGATTATTTGGACTCTTTTTTTTCAGTGAAAAGTCACCATAGTTTTAATTCAAATTTCATACGCAACAAGGGACATATTCTCTTCTGTGGTAGTTTTGATTCAGCCTTCAGCTTTATTTCAAGACCTGAAATTCAGATTGGTGCATTTGGAACAGTAGTGGAAAATAGGAAGCATTTTCCTGTAGCACTGAAGAAAAAAAACAACTCAAATTGAAAAAGACAAATCATCCTGTGTTTTGTGCGACAGAAGATAAGGCATGCCGACAGTCACCTGGATGATACGAAAAGATTTAACCTTATATCCACTGTTCACTCCAATGATAATATAAACAAGACAGTTAGAAAGACAAATTCTTTAGGGCAGAACAATTCAGAAGCCAGTGCTTGCAGAAAAATACAGCAAAAGTATGGGAGGTGTGGAAACTTCAGCCAACTAGGTGCAAGCTACCCCTACCCACACAGATCCTATTTTTATATTATTTCTTAGTTGAAACTGCCCTGGTCAATGGACACATAACCTACAACACTGCCAACTCTACAAAAAAAGATCAAAGCGAAGATCAGGATGTCAGTATGACTCTTATTGAACCTGCTATTCTTCGACACAATGTGACACCTTGAAAACCACAGGTCACAACAACATGACTTACTGAGCACCACTTCATTGATAAATATGAAAGGGCAATGTACAAACCAGACTGTAAAGTGTGTAAGGCTGCAGGGAACAGAAGCCAGACTTGCATGTACTGCCCAGATTGCAATGTACCTCTATGCCTGATACCCTGCTTCAAGTTATACCACACAGTCAAGGATTATCAACGTGGATCGTTTACAAAGACTCTTGCAGAGGCCTACAGCTACAACTTCAACCCCAGTTAATGAAAAAAGCAGCTCAGACTCCAACTAGAGGTACTTAACTACTCAAACATTTACAAACGCTCATTGTCAGATGTCACAGACGCAGAATACATTCAAAAAAGACAAACACGAAAAATACAGTTTTTTTAAAAACATTTTATTCCAATTTTATTAGCCTTTTATGTTGATATGCGTAGTTAATCGTTAAATCAATACGTCAATCAAGCTTATTTTATTCATTACCATCCATGTCACTAACATTTTATTGTGCTGATGTCGAACAAATTCACTAAAAACTTGGAAAAAATGTCTGTTTCTTCAATCTTTTATGAATTTTTAAAAAAAAAGTTCTTTTTAAAGAAATCTGCAAACACCCTTGGTAATGGGAGACAGTAATGCTCCGGATTGCTGATCAGCAAAGTGATAATTATATCTGAGAAAATTAGATGAGGAAAATATTAGAGTTTCCCATCCTTGAAAATCACGTGCTGGACCTGGAAAAACCTGGAAAAAGCCTGGAAAATGCTTGAAGAAATTTGCTATGAACCCTGTATTTAGTATTTTATTGATCTTCTTCTTCTGCGTTCGGTTTGTAGTCATGCTAAATCTGCAGGCCTGTCGCCAGGACGAAGTCCACAGTCTTTTCCAGGTCGGCGCGGCAGCCCAGTATTTTATTGATAGGATAGAAAGTCAGCGTTCAAATATATAGGAGCCATGTTCCCCGAAGATGATAGAATGGACCAGAAAAATATAAGTAAGATGTCAAAAAGTTAACAGAGATTTGCCAACTGATTGTCTTGCTCATAGACTGACACATCTCCTGGAAACAAAGTAACAAGTGATAAAAATAGTATAATCATACCAACTCTGTAGCACTGTTCATCAAGAATTTCATGAGGCAGAATGATTGGGCGACCCTCTTGCGTAAATTTATTATTATAATATTTATTTGCTTGAGTGTGTGTATAAAATTACTTCCCAGTTCACGAAAGAAAACACCAAAGGTGAAGCAGCCTGCACAGAAACACATAAAACTAGGGGGAGCCACTGCTGCTGACAGTGATTCAGATGACGATGAAACCACCAAACATCTCTTTGACAACTTCAGCAATTTGGAAAAAGCCGTTCTGGTGAAGTATATTAGATGTTATTTCCATAATTTAGCTTCTCACTTTGTGGATGTATGGCCTTTGTAGATCAATGTTAGCATAGCAGTTTCTATTTCATTTAAAAGTAATAACTGATCCTACAGCTTGCCAGTGAGCACAGACTTTTAGCAAACTTATGCTCAAGGTCTTTCCATATATTGTACATTCCTTTCATGTCTGTCTACACATCTCCTCTCTTCTTCTTCTTCTTCATTCACCCTCAGATGTCAACTTGAATAAGTTCAAAGAAAGCAGTGGTCAGCCTGAGGCTGTTGATATCTCCGTAGATTTTCTCCAGGAATGGTACTGGTGATGGCCATATGCGTTTTCTCTGTTCCTCATATGTTGGGCACCTTTGAAGCAGATGTTCGGCAGTCATTTTATCGGTGCCACAGTTACATTCATCAGTAGTTCCTATCTTTAATTTGTTGAATAGATGGTATCTCAATCTGTTATGACCTGTGCGAAGTCTGAAGATTACCACTTGTTCACTTCTGCTGAGCTGGTAATACGGATCATTTTTTGTGTGGCCTGGATGCTCTTCTTCCCACTTGTGCCTGTACCTGCGCTTGATAAAACTCTTGGACTCCTCATAGGTTATATTTGTGTCAAGTTGAGGAAGTTTTCCCCCTTCCTTTGCCAATCTGTCAGCCTCTTCATTTCCAGGGATGTTGC
Organism: Oreohelix idahoensis; assembly: GCA_024509875.1. Taxonomy (NCBI): domain Eukaryota; kingdom Metazoa; phylum Mollusca; class Gastropoda; order Stylommatophora; family Oreohelicidae; genus Oreohelix; species Oreohelix idahoensis. The sequence goes on from JAMPIV010007172.1 coordinate 146,203, forward strand.
AGTGAGAAGGGATCCACTGTATCATGACTCTTTTGTATTGCTGACATAGTCTGTGAAGTGTTACCCTTGGGTCATCCAGTTCAGCATTACTTTGACTTTTCAGCATTGTAATCACTGACAGCGCATCTGAGAAGATAGCTACTGGTCTCTCTGAGCTTTCTTCTGTCATTAGAATTTCTGATGCAGTTTTTAAGGCCTCTGCTCTGAAGTTACTTGAAAATTTCCCTGTTGCGACTGCTATCTTTTTTTGTGTGCCATTGCTTAAGCTCAGGAAGACTCCTCCACCCCCATCTTCTGTTGCATTAGTTGCTGATCCATCTGTGTATGCATGGATCCAGGTGTTGCTTGGGTAATGTTTCTCTATATATTTTGTGGTTAGGACTCTCCTTTCTGTTTCATTTTTCATTTCCTCTCCATGTGTTTCCTTTCATGTCTGTCTACACATCTCTTCTCCATGTGTTCTTTGGTCTCCCTCTACCTCTCTTGCCGTAGGGATTCTAGAACCAGTTCTGCCTTGTAATACTATCAGCAGGTATCTTTAGTGTGAATCCTATCCATCTCCAGCATCTTCTTCTCTTCTCTTGACCCAAAGGCGTTTGTCTGGTTTGTTTCATCAGTTCCACATTACTGATCTTGTCATACCATTTCAGTCCTTCTATCCTGCACAAACACACATTAATGAAAGTCTGTAGCTTATACCTTACTGTGATTAAGCTTCTACTTATTCAAACATCATGCCATCTGGCTTAGGTGATCATGTATCTCCACAATTTCCTGTCCTTATTACTGTTAAATCAGTTCTGTTATTTACTGTTTTCCATTCCATAATGTTACTAACTCTGTATCTTCTGTCATTTTTGTACTCTGCCATTTTGTTTCTCATCAATTTCGCTCATCATCACAATGTATTCCAACTTTCCTCTTCTCTTAAAATGCCCAAAACATATGGTCTACTTTTATCATATGTGTGTAATAAGCTTCCATTGTGCTTTAAATAAATTTGTAAGTAGAGTCCCGTTATATCTTTCTACTTGTATAATCGACTGTAGATGATAAAATGTGCGGACGAGAATATTTTGAAAAATCCTAAAAACTTCCTCCATCAGTTTCCCTCTGAACTGTGAACCATTGTCAGTTAATATCTGATAAGGGTATCCTAATCTTGTGAATATTGAGAGCAAAGCCTCTCCTACATGTACTGAGTCTGTTGAGGGTAGAGCAATCGCTTCTTCCCACATAGTACATGTCTATCAGAGAAAGGATGCATTTTTTCGGAAACTGACGAAAAGCGCATACAGTCTGCTGAAATGAAGAATTTAATGAAAAGTAAGCTGCAAAGTATGACAAAGAACAATGAATCAATGAAGGAAAATACCAGAGATGATTCCTACATAGCAGGGGGATACTGAGGTGAGTAAATTTTGTGTAAAAGTGTAATTCCTCCCTTTTTTCTTAATTTTCTCAAAACCTCATTTTTCACACAAATGTGGGCACGTTGCCCACGATTTTTCAAAAACTATTAGTGATACAGCAGTAAATTTTGGGCCACATGCTGTACACATAGTGCTCATTAAATAAACTAAAATAAAGGATATATGTTAACAAACTACAAAACTGTTAAGAAATAGCTAAGATACCCCCGTTAAAAATTTCAACTATTTTTCGATTGATATGTTAAAATCCAAAAAAACTCAGATATCAAACCAATCAAAATTATTTTAGTATACAATCATTATCATATATTAACAAATAAAACAGCCAAATTTCATAACTCAAGTTGTACTCACATTTGAGATATCTTGGGCAACAAAATACCCAAAAAAGCTAAAATTTGCCTTTTTTTTGCTGTTTTTCCACCATAGATTGCAAGTTTTTAGTATATACCTCAATGTTTTGTATTTTTTTCAGTCATTGTGCTTGTATAAATGACCAGATATAGATATTAACTTATAATTCTGTGTTTTTCATTTTGGGGGTTTAACCTCCCCTTAATCTCTGTCAGAACAGCCTTACTGATCTTTTTAGCTGTCCATGATATTCTTAACCATCTCTTCATCATCATCATCAGTTGCCATCTCCACAACGAAGGTTGGCTGTAATGGATCTCCAATGTTTTCTGTCTCTTGTCTTGGTGGTGCACTCTGATGGACTCTTTCCTGTCCATCTCTTGATGTTATCTTCCCACTTATAGCGCTGTCTTCCCCTTGCACGTTTGCCTTCAACTCTCCCTTCTGTTATGGTCTTCTGCAAGGTGTTATGCCTTTTTATGTGGCCAAAGTATTTTAGCTCTTACTGTCCTTTATATCCACATCCCTGTTGCCTTCAGTGATCTTCTTGCTTGTTTATTAATAGACCTAGACAGTAAATGAACATATGCAGGCACTAGACATGTGGTTCTTCACCTGGAGACCAAAGGATATCTTTTATGGCCAGAAGATCAAATATAGAAGTTCTGAGAGAAACAGAAGGAAGTCTTCAATTAACAGGCAATGAGAGTTCTCTGGGCACATCATGCAAATTGAAAAATGAGAGAATCTGGTAAGAGCTTGTAAATTCAACTGAAACAGAAAAAGAGAGAGTCAGAGAAATACCTAGATAAACTCACCACATAACATGGGAAAAGATTGAAGATTCAGCTGATTCAAGGCACCATAACCCATAGAAAATGGAGAAGCCGATCACCAGTGCCAAATTGGCATGGCAATCAGTGATTATGATGTCTGCCATGGTTCACTTCTATGTAAAAGAATTGTTTCTGTATTACAGGAAAGAACTCTCTTCTGTACTTACATGGAGAAAGATTGGCAGTGCATGTTACTTTTGATTTTCTGGAAAGATTATTTTGCTTTGGTTTTCCTGTTCTTTATTTCTAAGGCACATCTTCCATCTGATGTTATTAGCATGTCCTGTTATTTCAGTTTATGAAACTGTTTTAGAAGTTTATAATTCAGAATATTAAAATTATTAACACATTAACTATCGCAAGCCGGTGGGACCAGCTTTTGAAATCCTATCATTTGGACCGCAAGCCGCTCAAAGCGTCAATCTAATTTTAGTAATAAAACGAGTGAAAAATGTACTGAAACACTTTCTGATCTAGTTCGAAATTTTAAGTTGCTACCGGAAAACAAATTACCAAAGCATGGTTGTTGTAGAACACTGGAAAATGGATATTATGTTCATGTTTTTCAGCATTTTCGGTTAGTTACCAAATCGTGTAAAACTGTTTACCGTGGCAACTAGTGATAGGACCACAAAAAATGCTTGTACATCTCGTCAACCGGCTGAATAGGCTAGAAACTTGTTTCAACAATTGACTGATAGATCTAGCAATGAGGACAAGAGTGAAAACGGTGTGCACCTTGATTGAAATAAGGATTTTGATAGAGATGGGGCGCAAGCAGTTATAATTGTGAAAATATTGCAAATCCTTGGCCATTGGAGGGCTGTTAAATAGCAACAACCTCTATTAGAGTTACAAATGGTGCTTATTGTAATAGTACATTCATTTATCTTTAAAATGACGTGTAATTCATAAAAATCTGTAAACAATTACGAAAACAACCGCTTACTTTGTGCAAACACCTACAGGATAAAAATGGGAAAAAAATTTAATTCAGCCACAGTGTGTTTTTCAATTCAGTAGTTAATGTGTTAAATATTAATTCTCATACTGATTTTATTGTGTAGAATGCCACAGGGCTTATGGTGTGATTTATGTTTTATATTGTTATTGTTTTCATTAAAGGAAATTAATGATGAAGATGAAGAGGACCTTAGAAAATTCATGAATCCAAACCCCAAACAGAGAAGAACTTTAGCAGATATCATCAGTGAAAAGCTGGCAGAGAAGAAGACAGCCATGACTGGTATAACACTGTTTATTTAATAATAGTATTTCTTTATTGTTGCCTTTGTTCTGTTGCTAGTTCTTGCTACCAATTTTATGTTCTTAAATTTTAGGCTGATTTTGTCTCTCAGTTTTAACTGATTCCGTGCGCAAGATCTTTTAAAAGACGCAATGGCCGACCGCTGGGACAGCAAGATCTTTTAAAAGACGCTGATTTATTTCGTTGTTTCTTTCTATTCTGATATTTTATACTGCCCGGAATTTATCTCGAACGAAAGTAAACACAAAACTGGGCAAATTTCAACAAGCTTCAATGTCTGTTATTTGCGTTTGAAGGGATTGTTTCACATTTATCTTCATCTTTAATCGTGTTTTGTCGTATTGCCATAATGGCCGAAAAACACACAGGATATGTTACTAATATGTGAACAGTGAACAAACTGTGTGATCAACCATAACTTTCTTACTTTTTCTGTGTTTCTAAATGGATTACCTGCACAAAGAGAGCAGTGAAACTGTATTGTGATAACAATTTATGTTACAAGCCTTACGTAAGTCGAAAATTTTTGTTCAAAATTTCAAGTTATCTTTTTTCCGTGTACATGTTATCTGTTATAACATAAACATAGCATAAAATTAGCTAGAAAGGCATATGGATTTATATTGTTCATCCAATGTACTTTAATTTGATATATAATATGTTATACTTAACTCATGATTAGACACACATTGTCAGTAAACGTAAATTATGTATGTGTAAATTTTTGGGGCTTTAAAATAATTCCGTCCAGAGCTGAAAATAATTACGTACAGAAAGAGTTAACTTCCAAGTGCTTGTTTACTGCCGCCTCTCTTCTCTCTCTCTCCTCTTTCTCTCTCCCCCCAAACTTTGTATTGTTACCATTTTAAAATTCTGGCAGTAAACAAACCACAGTACCTAGTTACTGTTACTCACCTCCATTTTCACTTCAAGGTGAGTAAAGAACCACTACTGCAGCTAGTCCCCTTGCAGGAAGCCTGCAGAGAAGCATCCATGCACTCTTGTAGTAGTAGATCCTGTAGTCATTTTGTTTTACGTGACAAGGTTGACTTCCCTATTCACAGCCTCATACTAATCACCTTTTACGACATGCCTGAGGCTAATAGTCATTTTCTTTCTTCATCTCCGCGGAGATCCCCCGCAAGAACAACGTGGGGCAGTTACTGCTACTAGTTAAGGAAATAAACCAGAACTGTGTGTTCTTCTTTTCTCTTGTTGTTCCATATGGAGCATGGAGCCATCACTGAAGCTGGTCCTCTTGCAGGAAGCCTGCATGACAGCGTTCCTGTGCTCTTGCAGCAGTGATTTTTGTAGCAGTTTGTTTTACATGCTTATTTGACAACCCCATGCAGAACTGAATCATCATCATCATGTGACGTATTCTCTCCAGAATGTTGTCTCCATTACAGCTGCTCTGAACGCATCACGATTCTGGGCAAGTCGACCTGCATCAACCAAAGACAAGTTCAGACTCTCTGTGATGTCCTGGGTCCACCGTCGTCTAGGTCGACCCCTTCCCCATTTTTACAGGGACCATGCCTTCCATCACTAATTTTTCCATACTATTATGTCTTTTTTCTATGGCCGAAAAATTTCAGCTTCCTTATTGCGATGGTATTTAGGAGCCAATGTTCCTGTACGTTTAGTGAATGTAGTACTTCTCTGTTGGTCTTTTTTTCTGTCCAGGGTATTCTCAACATCCTTCTGTAGCATTTCATTTCGAATGATGTAACCTTTTTTGCAACTGTTTTATTGAGTATCCAAGTCTTGCAGCCATATGTTGCAAATGGGAATATACATGCTCTGATCAGTTGTAACTTTGTTTTTTTGCTTGTGCCTTGCCATAGGTTTTTCATCTGTATTAGTTTATGTGAGGCAATTGCAAGTCTTCTGAATCATAGAGAGCTGAATATTCTAGTACTCTTGATAAGAAAATAAGTAGAAGGTGATTAAAGAAAGACTTGGTTTGAAAACACAAGAGAAGAGCAAAGTCTGAACTGTCAACACAAGAGAAGAGCAAAGTCTGAACTGTCAACACAAGAGAAGAGCAAAGTCTGAACTGTCAACACAAGAGAAGAGCAAAGTCTGAACTGTCAACACAAGAGAAGAGCAAAGTCTGAACTGTCAAAATTTTTCTAAAACATCTTTAAAAAAATAGCAATGACTAATTGACCTTCATACATGAGATTGTATTTATTAATCATTATCCGTTTCTGTATTTTTCTTCAGAAATGATGAGTGATGTTCCACTTGATGAAGAAATAGATGAGACGGTGAGAGAACACTTTATAAAAATTGGAGAAGTGCTGGGTCATTATAGAAGTGGAAAATTACCTAAAGGCTTTAAGGCAGTTCCAAGCTTTCCAAACTGGCAACAGGTATTTGGTTTGACATTTTATATTTGACAAATTTCTGACAAGAAAACAAGTAAAAGTCTGGTCAGTGTAGTTCATGAGAAGACAAAGAATAGGACTACTGCTACTTCAGGCATGTTGTATGAGGGGTCTCCTATGTGGTTGTGCATAGGGCTGGCAACATCATTGTGTATAATAGTATTTCTGCTTAAACCACCACTGCAAGGTCACATAAATGATTGGAAGTAAGCTTCCTGCAGATGGTCCATCTGAGGTGATGGTTTCATGGTCCAGAAGGAGTGAAAAAGGAATAGAATGAATGATTGCATGAGATAAATAACAGTTTTGCATGCATAATGATTTTTCATAATCCATCTTTTTTTGTTCCTCCATGGAACATAATGATACAGCTGTTGCTTCCCACAGATGTCTTCTGTGGGCTGTCTTCTCTAACGCTGCCCATTATTTTCTTTGGAAGGCACATTGCGATGGTTTAGCCATGTCCGTGGCATGAAGGATAGTCGCATCCCGAAAAATATCTTCTGCGGACAACTGGCAGATGGCAAAATAACAGTTGGGTGACCGCAGCTGAGGTTCAGAGAAGTGTGCAAGAGAGACATGAGGGCACTGGACATAAATCCAGCAACCTGGGAGGAGGAAACTACCGATAACACCAAGTGGCGATGCTCCCTGTGGCGCCACCTCAGATTGGTTGAAAATAAGCAGCTGAGGGCTGTCACCTCAGGGGCGCATTCCCATAGTCAATTATATGCATGGAGGCATATCTGGAGTCATCTTTATATGACCACCAGCTATGCACAATGTTACAATATACATATGTGAAAGTGAACCTCTGTCTATGAGGCTAATTACACCCTCACTGACTCTTAAAATCATCAACACACTTCCAAGGATTTCCCCAGTGGTCTCTTCTTCTTCTTCTTCGTTCGCCCTGAAAAGGACGGTGGTTGCGTTGTGTCTGTTTACAACGTAGCTGCGATATCTGCACCTTTCGGTCGACACATCCGACTTCTGCACGGCATTTTTTAGGACCGGGTTTGCCTTCCCATTTCGATCCACACTCGCTCAGCCAGCCTGCACAGCTGCAGACTGTTTCCAGGACCACCACGTGGAGGTGGAGTGCGGTCTTGACCAGCTCTGGTTCGCCGGTCCTGACGCAGGCAGTCAAGCTATGAGTCGCTGACTGCGGTCTCTATTGCTGCGTCTTGAGGTCCCTCCCCAGTGGTGAAACTTGTTGAGAACCCAGCATTGCACACTAAGCTTAGAGAAGTCACTTGAGCCTCAGATGTGATTCTTTGGCTTTGACCTGGTTGACTGCATGCAGGAGGATATCACTATGGACCCAGTGATAGGCAAAGGGAGCTGAGAAGTGGCTCTGTGCAAGAAGTGACAATTCCTTGGGAGAGCCCAGAATCAGAGCACAGTATTTTAGCTCTGCGTAGTTGGAGAGCCCCCTTGGATGGCGGGGAATGCACAGTATGCCATGCGCTTCTTACTCCTAGCTTGGGACCAGATGTGATGATCCTTTAAATGCAAGCCAAGTTGGAGAAACCAACGGGCTGATCACCCGTTTGCCAGTCACTTTGATTACGGAAACAACAGCAAATGGATTGATTTGCCGTTGCCCTAAAGACGCCAATAGGCATGATGGGAAACAATGGCAAAGAAAACCTATCTGCTGTTGCCCTAAGACGCCACTAGGCGTAATGGCCACTGACTGCTTTGACGGTCGGTGGCTAAGGACGGAAGAAGAAGAAGAAGTTGGAGAAACTGGAGCTCATGACTTCAACTCATCACATTTCGGAATGGCAGAAAAGCCACAGGAAAAACCTAATATCTACAGTGTAGATGGTAGCAAGTAGTCTTCAACTTGGTATTGCTGCAAAAGAGCGAGAAGCTCAGCAGCCCTAGTTAAAACAACAATAGTCAGTTATGGCTGAAGGGGCTATTATTATTATGTTCTTTCCTTTTTTTTTATTCCACCTGTGCATCCTTTGACATCATTAGAGATGCCTTCACTGTTGTATGTACTGTTTTTCTCATGTGGTCAGTTTCTTCCTTTTAATTTCCTTCCACTATGTTTCATTAACTTTATAGCTCTGTGATGATATCCTTGATTTTTTGCATGATTTAAAGTATACTCTAACATGGTTAATGTCTTGTCATTTTAACCATATCAGATCTTCTTGTCCTTCTGGTTGTTTCTCAGCTCCTGAATCCCTGATGACATCACCTTTGTTATCATAGGATCCACCTTAGGAAATGAGAATGGCTTTATTGTGTTAGCTTGTCTTATGAGATGAACTTTATAATAATTTTTTTTGTTCAACGTCTTCCCATATTTAAAAAAATAAAGATTCTGTTCTGTAATTGTTATTTTTTTCTTTTTAAAGTTAAGGCGGAGCCTCAGTGGCTAACATGTTAACTTCTTTCTTGTTGGGATTCCATGAAGCTTGTCCTTATTTTTGTGTTCTGTCTTTCTGCTATTGTATATTTCTGCTTTATTCATACCCAGCTGGAAGATGCAGATAGACTGAATTTCCAGTTCACTGAACAAAGTAATATGACTTTATGAGGTTGTCCAAGGAACAGCCAGGTGACCGCAGCTGAGGTTCAGAGATGTATGCAAGAGAGACATGACGGCATGGGACATAAATCCAGCAACCTGAGAGGATGAAGCTGCCAATCACACCAAGTGTTGATGCTCCCTACTACAGGTCTACACCGTGATGCCACTTGCAGGACACTCTTGATGTCCTTAGCAACAATACTGCTAACTTACATTACAATGGCACAGTGTTTCGAATTTCTATCACAAATTTAAGGTTTTCATTTGAAGCCCCCTCGTACATGGGATTAGCAGCCTCATCATAAAATGCACATTGCTACAGAAACCACCGCTGCAAGGGTTTGTGCTTTAAAATAGTCTTCCTCAGTAGGTCATCTGCAGTGGTAGCTTTGCGTTCCATAAGGAGCTAGAAAGGAGATTCTGCATTCCATAATGAGCTAGAAAGGAGATTCTGCATTCCATAATGAGCTAGAAAGGAGATTCTGCATTCCATAATGAGCTAGAAAGAAGATTCTGCATTCCATAATGAGCTAGAAAGGAGATTCTGCATTCCATAATGAGCTAGAAAGGAGATTATGAACAAAATAATACATATTAATTATGTTCTGTAAGAGAAAAAGTGATCATGGTTTAGTAATAGTTAAGACAGTATTACATTTATCTTAGAATGTTCTTGATTATACATTTACAGCTTGTAGAACTGACAAAGCCTGAGAGCTGGACAGCTGCCTCTATCTATGCTGCAACCAGGATTTTTGTTTCAAATCTTCCAAAATATCACTATAAAGAGTAAGTAGAATGAAAGTTTTGATGTTATTAAGCTGCCTCTGTCTATGCTGCAATAAGGATTTTTGTTTCAAATCTTCCAAAATATCACTATAAAGAGTAAGTAGAATGAAAGTTTTGATGTTTGTTTTTGCTGCTTACAAAGCATGAGGTCCACCACTATATCTGGTCCTCTTACAGGAAACTTGCACCTAAGCATTCAAATGCTTTACATGTCATTAAAAACGACTAAGGAGGGTTGGGCATGGGGCTTGTTACCCCATCCTGTAAAAAATGTTTACAAAAAATCAATTTGGATAGGTCAAATACAGAATATAAGTCATTTCAGCTGTCTAAGACAGAAGGAAGATGTGGAAAGAACTTAAGTTGATGGCATGTGACAGAAGGACTTGGCGTATGTTTGTTAAAGGCCTTAGCTCCTTGGAGTGCTAAAGAGAATTGATTGATTTATTTATGTGCTCTTGTAGCGATGGTTCTTGAAACAGTTTGTTTAACATGTTGAAGTTGCCATGTGCAAGAACTCAGGTTTATTGCCTTTTACAACATGCTTGAGGGAGTAATCTTCCTATTTTTTCGTTGTCTCCTCAGAGACCTCTGGCAACTACACTACAGGGCGTTGAAGTTATGTTTTGAACTCATTGATAACTGAGTAATTTATAATGATAATTGGTATGCTGTTGAAGTTTCATTTTTGATGCTCTGACTGTGAACTGTAAGGGGTAGTTGTTATTTGTGGGGTGTTTTGGTAAAGTTGGTAACTATACATAAGGTGGAAATTTTTTCTTCTTCTAATCCTACCAGTTACCTTTTTACCACAGTCTTGTACTAGATAAGACATATCACCATTAAACAAATTTTTAAAACACACCTTTACCCTTTTCCCACTGTTTTACTGGTCCTTCTTCTCCTTACACAGTATAACAGACGAGCATAGAACGGCAAAATGAATGTAGTGAATGCAGAACACAGGGAGTTAAAATTTTGGAGAGACATGATCACGAATGGCATTAGGCTGACTGCTGCATCCTGTAGAAACGTTTAATCAAGAAGACTTCAACAATAACATGGACTACTCAAGCGGAGTCAATAATTTAAATAATTCAATAACCAAGAAGTTACAGACTTTTATAAATGGGCGCTAGCATAGAATAGAAGGATTGAAATGGTATGACAAGATCACTAATGACAAGAACCAAACAAATGCATGTGGAAGACAACACTGGCATTGGATAAGACGCACGCTAAGGAAATCTATTGATAGCATTACAAGGCAGTCCTTGCTCTGGATTACTCAGGGTAACAGAAGTAGAGGAAGGTTGAAAAACATGTAGAAGAGAACTTGAGACAGACATGGAAGGGATAAAGACGACAGAAAGATTTTAGATGAATGGCACAGGACAGGGCAGCTTGGTACTTGTTGAAGGTCTATGCTCCTTCAGGAGCTGAAGGGTAATGAGTGACTGATGATCACTTAATCTTGTATGATGATGATGATTTTTCCCATCATCTGGCACGCACATAAAATGTTTGCTTTTGTATTGCAGCTTTTGTTCATTAATCCTTCTGCCTAGAATAAGAGATGACATTGTTGAATACAAGCGGCTTAACTTTCATCTTTTCCAGGTAATTGTCGTAACATCAGTAACGTTAAGATAGAACAGTTTGAAATGTAGAGTGTTTGACCTACTTGCATTAATAACAGATGATCCTGATTATGTATTACTGATTTGTTTCATAATAGTGAGATTATTTCAAGATTTTATGCATCTTTAGCAGACTTCATTCATTTTATTCATTTTCTTTTTGCTCTACCTATGGGGCATGGAGCCACCACTGCAGTTGTCTCCCTCACAGGAAGCATGCATCAAGCTGTCACATGCTCATGAGGTTGTTGGCCGCTGGTACAACGTCATATTAGTCACCTTCTACGACGTGCCTGACCAGTCATATTTATTTTTCATCTCAGAAGAGGCCCTTTGGAACTGATTATTAGAACGCTGGTGCCATAGAGACATTTTAATGCAATAGGTATAGAAATGTAATTGCTAATGCTGCAGGAGATAATGTGAATGCCATTGCTAAAGTGGTCATTTGAATACTGCCTCTATAAAATTAGACTAGATGCTGATCCATAGAACTAGTACAGTCAAAGATGGCTCAGAATTTCACTGACAGAGAAAGCTGTGAACAAAATGTCAGGAATATAATGAGGTTTAAAAGGCATATAACCAGAAATTTAGTACACCACTAGTGTAAAAGTCCGTCATATGACGAATTAAATTCAAAAGCACCAATACCTAACAGCAATTTTACTTATTCAAAAGCATTAAAAAAAACCACTGTGCATCACCACAGTACACAAACTACATAGCAGCAGCGAGGATCCCAATGTGTGTATACAGCATCACACATTCTAGAAATATATTTTTGTGCACACCGTCATTTGTGCATTCTTCTTTGATAAGTGTTACTATTTTGGGGAAAGTACATATAAGGGAAACAATACAATTAATGTCTAACTTTCAACCAAAGTTGCATCCCTTAGCGTTACGCACTGACAGAAAAAGCTTGGATTTTATATATAGGATTATAGATATATATTTACAGTGACACCCTGTGTCATTCCTGTAGGTCTCTTTTGAGACAAAGAATAGGACTACTGCTCCCTCATGCATGTCATACAAGGCAGCTAATATGAGTTTGTGCATGGGCTGGCAACCTCATCATGTACAGCTAATTGCTTCAGGAACTACCACTGCAAGAGCATGTGATTGCTTTGTGCAGACTTCCTACAAAGGGGCCAGCCACATTGATGGCTACATGTTTCATAGGGAACGAATAGGAAAGTGATGGTGATGATTTACACTGGCATGAGCCAGTGTCTTTGTATTCATTCAAACAGGAGTCAATATAATAATTTTTGTTGGGCATATCCAGACGTTTTGATGAACATTTTTTGGAGAATTTCGTTAATTGTTTGTTAATCCCTTAAAATGTTTTTAATTTTTTGAAGGCGTTGCACAAAAGTATCTACAAACCTGGAGATTTTTACGAGGGAATAGTTCTTCCACTTTGTGAGGTAAAGCCAGTTGTCTGTGAGCTGTATGTTTTATTTTGTTAGTTTTTTTTTTTAAAGAATACAAACAGTTTATGTCCCATTTAGTAGACATGGAATTGAAAACAGAGGTGAACAAAAGACTTCTCTTGTGGTTGGGACCTTGGCTGCTTATTTTGAGATGACCTAAAAGTATTTGAAAATTAAATGCACATCTGGTATGCTAGAAAGGATGAGGAGGCAGCATGCTGTGCATTCCCCGCCATCCTTGGGGGTTCTCCAGATGTGCAGGGCTAAAATTATTCTGGGCTTTCCCAAGGAATCGTGCATAGTGCCACTTCCCAGCTCCCTCAGCCTGTCATAAATTCATTGTTAGATCCTTCTGCACAGAGTAAAGTCCAGGGTTCAAGTGATTCCCTACAAGCTTAGTGTGCAATGCCATATTCTCAACAAGTTTTGCCACAGGGGGAATTATGGCTAGTCAATCTCTGAAGTTTTGACCAGGATGCACTATGAGAAGGTGCTTCAGGTTAAAGATCTAACCCTGGAATTCATGCAAGAGTAGTGAGCATTCCTTTGTGTCCAAAAAGCCAGAGTTAAGTCTGGGGCTCAAGTGATTCCCCTAAGCTTAGTGTGCAAATCTGGGTTCTCGGCATGTTTTACTGTGGTATAGCTACTCAATCCCTGAAACATTGTCCAGGCAACTCAAGGCCAAGCCAAATGGAATCTCGTGGGTATAGATCAGAAGAAAAAAAAACATAAATCTGCATTGAGCAGCAGTTGCAGCTTTGTGTTCCATGCGGATGATGCATGGAGGCATATCTAGAGTCATCCTTATATGACCACCAGCTAAGGACAATGCTATGTATACAGATGTGGAAGTGAACCTCTGTCTGTGGGGCTAATTTCACTCTTATTGGCTTTTGAAATCATTCACACTTCCAGTTGTGAAACATGTTGAGAACCTAAGAATTCCACACTAAGCTTGGAGGAATCACTTGAGGCCCAGACATGACTCTGGATTTTTACCTGGTTGGCTGCATGCAGGAGGATCTAACTATGGCCCCATCATAGACAGGGAAAGCTTCTTCTTCTTGCGATCGCATCTTTGATGATTACACCGTCAGACGAGTTCTCATGATGAATTCGACTGTTGTTTGAAGTTCCTCTTTAACTCCATATAGCTTTGAGTTTAGTGTTGAGTCATTGGGCCAGTATATCTTTCTTAACTGGTCATACAGAGGACAGTCCTGTAGAACATGCTCAGCAGTTTGTTCGTTTAATCCACATGTGCACAGTGGTGAAGCAGACAATCGTAGCCTGTGCATGTGTCTATTCAGTTTGTTATGCCCTGTCCTGAGGCGAAAAATAGTTATCTGTCCCTGCCGGTCGAGAGTGTGATAGTCGTCTTTGGGTTGGTTCTGTTCTCTTCTGATAGTCTGGATAGCTCTCTTTTTCTCAAAGTATGTGACTTCATTATCTTCTTGTTCACATTCTCCTCCCTTTTTTGCAAGTTTATCTGCCTTTTCATTTCCGGGTACACCACAATGAGATGGTACCCACTGAAGTATGGTTCTCTTTTTGGCAGCTACCTTGTTTAGTTCATTTCTCAGATGCGGGAGTTTACCACCCTTGAGAGCTTGCAGGACAGACAGTGCATCTGTGAGGATGACTACCTGGTGGCAGTCAGAGTTGGTGTTATAAATCATATTTGCACAGGGAAAGCTGAAAAGTGGCTCTGTGTAGGACGTGACATTTTCTTGGGAGAGCCAAGAGCACAGTGCTTAAGCCCTGCATATTTGGAGAGTCCCTTTGGATGGTGGGGAATGCACAGTATTCCATAAACTTCTTTCTCCTAGCTTGGGACCAGATGTGATTATTCTTTAAATGCAAGTCAAGCTGGAGAGACTGGAGCTCATGACTTCATCTCAACACCTTTCGGAATGGCAGAAAAGCCTAGATCTACAGTGCAGAGAAGGACTCATCAGCTTGGCATTGGCTGCAAAAGAACGAAAAGCCCAGCAGCCCCAGTTAAACAACTACAAAAATACATGGATGTGAATAATGCACACCTCATTATTGTTGTGTCATAGATGGAACAAAGTAATAATCATATGATTATGACTTAAATCATAAGAGCATAACAAATGTTATTTATTTCTCCATTCTGAATATATTTATTTTGCCATTCTGTGTCAGGCAGGGGACTGTACTCTCAGAGAAGCAACAATTGTTGCAGGAGTTGTTGCCCAATCCTCTATACCTGTTGGTTACTCAGCTGCAGCTTTGATCCTAATATCCAGAATGGAATACAATGGCGTTAACAGCATCTTCATGAGAACGATCATGAACAAGAAATATTCCTTGCCGTTGTCTGCAATAGATGCAGTGGTGGAGCATTTTATAAGGTAGGTTTTGATGTTTCCAAGTTCTTACTCTTCTGACATGGTTGACATGCATGTTTTGTTTGGTTCATTAGTTTTTTTTTTTTCACTTTGTGCGTAACAAAATCAATGTCTTGGGCTCCCTTTGGTACATAGGGACACACAATCTTCCATTCACTTTGTCTCTGCTTCTTTCTCCAGATTTCTTCATGTATACCATCTACTCTTCTTATATATGGTCGTCCATCCTTACGTGCTCCTGGTCTTTCACTTGTCCTCTACTCTTAGATTCTGTGTCCATGCCTCAGTGTCCTTACATTATCTATACACCC
Source organism: Oreohelix idahoensis (assembly GCA_024509875.1). NCBI lineage: Eukaryota > Metazoa > Mollusca > Gastropoda > Stylommatophora > Oreohelicidae > Oreohelix > Oreohelix idahoensis. The sequence continues at coordinate 161,594 of JAMPIV010007172.1, forward strand.
AACCCCTGATGTGCGTGAAAAAAAAAACACCTTGCATACATGAAATTCTTAAGTAACTTAAGACTACTGGAATTTAGCATCAAACATAAGACTAGCATTGATAGACATATCAGGCGTGTATACAACCAGCTCACTATAGGAACGATCATCATTCATGCCCTTTGACATTTGTTATGGCGCATTCTTCCTCTATAAGTCACCATTTCCTTGATCCTGCTTTTAAAATATCTCAGCAGACACTATCAGCTTTCAAATTTGAATTTTTACTTCTGACCGGTCTCTGTGTGTTTATTTAACTTTTTGTTTTTAAACTAAAACAATGTTGATAATAATTAATACTTCTTCTTCTTCTTCTTCTTCGTTCGCCCTGAAAAGGACGGTGGTTGCGTTGTGTCTGTTTACAACGTAGCTGTGATATCTGCACCTTTCGGTCGACACATCCGACTTCTGCACGGCATTTTTTAGGACCGGGTTTGCCTTCCCATTTCGATCCACACTCGCTCAGCCAGCCTGCACAGCTGCAGACTGTTTCCAGGACCACCACGTGGAGGTGGGTTGCGGTCTTGACCAGCTCTGGTTCGCTGGTCCTGACGCAGGCAGTCAAGCTATGAGTCGCTGACTGCGGTCTCTATTGCTGCGTCTTGAGGTCCCTAATAATTAATACATAATTACTGATATTTCCTCATACCAAACTATATATAGATTATTTTCTTAGTTAATTAGCTAGTAGTGCAGTGTCATCTGCATATTCCAGGTCTTCCAGTGTAGAAAATGTTGTCCATCTAATTCCTAGTGGACTGCCCTCTGTTGTCTGGCGCATCACACAGTCTATGACTCAAAAATAAAGTTGTTGATAAGGGGCATCCCTGTCGTCCTCCTGTCTTCACCTCAAAAGTTAGGTTATTCAACCCAACACTACGTGTAAAGTTAGAGTAGAAGGTTTTATAATTGATATGAGTAAATATCATATCATGTCGATCACTTCCTGATATATATTGTTTACACACGATATCCCGTGGTTGCAGGAAGTGACGTCTTGACTTCTGCCCTGAATTATCGGCAGACGGCAGTTTCGATGTGGGACGAGCTAGCGTCTCGAACGAGGAGTCTGCTTGTGTCATTTGACCAGTACGCACGGAATGTGTCCAGTAGGACCGGCTTTTAAAAATGTGTTAATTGCCTTTGGGCATTTTGATATTTCACCTGCAAGATCGATTACCATCACTGCCTTATGCTTTCATCTAACAGTATAATGTCAGTTTAGTCTTAGCAGTGTGTATTGGAAATTCTTGGGCACGTAAGTTGACTGTTCCATTAAAACTGTGAGGAGCAAAATCAAGGACAGTAGAGACATGTGCTAGTAAAGGCTAAGATGTCATATGATACTCAATGGAGTAATATGTATATTAAATGGATGTGAATTGTGCCAAGAAGTTGTGCCTTGTTATTGAGTACCTGAGGTGCGGGCCAGGGAGATTATGTGTGACTGGCCAAACATAAAAATATATATATTAATTCCTGAAACGGAATATGCAAGGACAACCCTGGAAGGTATTCAGCAGGCCATTGTATTAAGGAGTGTCAAGCCTGAAGTCTAATGCACTCTTACCACAGGACGTCGGGAGGACGGTTCCTGAAAGGATAATCATTCTTAAGATTTACCGGCATCAGTTTCTGGGGGCCAAAGCCATTGGATGCCTAACAGCGCCTAACGAATCGGGGACTATTTTTTCAAAATGGCGGCACGCATCGTCTGCCAGACTGTTTTAATAAATGGAAGGGATTTCCATCATTATAAATGTGCCTCAAGCTGTCACTATGTTATTAAAGTGACCTATTATTACACAGAAGTCATAGGAACTGACTATCTTCATTCAAGAAGCAAATATTATATCAAAAATCATGGACCATATCGATGTCCTTCGATGTCAGCATGAAGCCATTCTAAACCTAACCAGATACTAGGCTTCAATCATCGCTACCTCCTTTGCTTGTCGAAGTCTCAAGAAGGAGGGTTTTCTCGGAAACAGATAAGTCTATTTATTGTTACATGCAGCGTGGCTGTAAATATAATCTGTTTGCCTGATCTCTGACTTCGCCATATATGTGTTTTCATTACGTGTTTTTGATTTTGTAACTAGCGGGCTGGTTGGAAGGGACTTGGTTTGTGATCATTCAATACCGCGAAAGCTAGGTCGAATGAGCAAATCAAGCGTTCTATAAGGCAGTATCTGTGTGATTCAGATAGAGAACCCAGCATACTCTGCTGGTTGTATAAAAGTTTGCCTCTATTGAATTTAACAGATCCATTTTTGTTAGCTGTGTAGTCATGTTTATCTATTGTTTGTTCTCATAAGTACTGTCATTGTTATATTTTATTTAGTTTGTTACATTTTGTTTGTAATATTGTCTAGCCTCATCTTACTATCATTTATTTCATAGATGTCATAATTGTTGTGATATGCGTCTTGTCTTGTCTATGTGTAATAGAGCATTATTTTAAATTAATTCATATATATTTTTTAGTTATTCCTTTGTTTTCCCATTTGTATTTCCTTTAGTTGCTCTAACCCTGTCTTGCTGTTCTCACTTGTTGTGGTTCTATTTTTTTTTCATTACTCCATATTGTTTAGCTGGATACATCTACTATTGCAAGTATAAATTGATCTGAGATTGGTGGAGTGAATATTGAATATAGCTGACATATTCATATATATAAAAGTTAAAATATTGTGTATTATTGATAAACACAAAAATAAGCAACCATGACTTCATTAAAGGATTTATTGAAGATTGGAAAAGAACTTAATTTGGAGGGTCCAGCTTTGCAAGCTTTTATTGATAAAGAAGTAAACAGACAAGAAGAACTTCGCAAAGAGGAATTGGCAGAAAAAAAGAGACAAGAGGAACTTCACAAACAAGAAAAAGAAATTGAATTGGCAGAAAAAAAGAGACAAGAGGAACTTCACAAACAAGAAAAAGAAATTGAATTGGCAGAAAAAAGGAGACAAGAAGAGCTCCATAAGGAAGAATTGGAGGAAAAAAGGAGATTAGAAGAGTTGGCTCTTGAAAGAGAAAAATTAGCCTATACTAGAGCTCAAGAAGAGAGTAAATCTCAACAAGCTATAAGGTTAGCTGAGATTGAACTGGAAAAATTAAAATTACAACAACCACTGTTGCATCCTGGGGTAGGTGAAGATAAAAGTAAAGATCATACTACTGCCATAAGGATTAATTTGCCAAAATTTAACGCATCCATAGATGACATTTCATGCTTCCTAAATAGGTTCCAAACTTATTGTGAAGAATATAGGATTGACAAATCTACATGGACATGTAGACTTATGAACTTATTGGTTGGTGAACAATTAACTGTAGTCTCCACTTTGGATGACCAGACTAGAAAGGATTATGAAGCTGTTAAGGTCATTTTATTGCAGAGGTATCAATTGGATGATGAGGGCTATCGTCAGAAATTTCGATCTTTGTACCCTGATTCTGGAAAAGATTTCACTGAATTTATTTCAGCTGTTAAACTGAATTTTTCTAGATGGATTGAACTATCCAAAACTGAAAAAACTTTTGAGGGTTTGTCAGATTTAATTCTAAGAGACAAGGTTTTGTCATCTATTAGTTCTGATTTTCTTGCGTTCCTGCAGGAAAGAAAACCAGAGAACCTGACTAAATTACAAACCTTAGGACGTCAATATCAAGTTGCTCATCCTAATAGAGTACTGAGCAAAAACAATGTAAGAGACTCATTACCGGCTGCATCGGCCAGATCATTCCAAGAAAATGCACCTAGGTATAGATCTAACAGCATGGATAGAAATCAAAGATTTAAACCATCACATAATTACAGTCAAAATAGAGGTAGATACAATTTTAACAAATACCAACCTCAAAGACATTGGAATTCATATCAGGAGGATAATTTTTATCCACAAACCTCATTTAAGTCCAATAACTGGCAAAATAAAGGAGATTATAACTCAAAAGCAAATAGAGGTCAGAAATCATTTTATAGAGGAAATGATCAAAATGCAAATAAAAGATCTTATCATAACAATACTTCCAGACAATCAAGAAACACTGAAAGTACCAATGCCATTGTTCATGATAATAATCAGAACCATAATGATATTGTAGCACATGCAAATTCATGCAGTGTAGATTTAGCAAATAGTGATAACTGCACTAATTGCAATTCTTTATTTCAGCCTCAAGGAGTGCCAAGATTATTATGCGGACACCCTCTCCCAGTCATGTCATCTTTTGAAAGTACTGGTTCATTGATCTTGAACAGAGGTTTTGTCAATAATAAATTAGCATCTTTACTCAGAGACACAGGGGCAACCACCGTTGGAGTGCGCAAGGCCTTGGTTGATAAGGTGGATTATACAGGAAAACAAGTGAAATGCATAACTTTTGGTGGAACTGTGGAATATTACCCCACAGCAGAAGTGTTTTTGGACACACCTTATTTCACAGGACGAACACTAGTATGCCTCTTGGACAATCCAATTGCTGGAATTATTATGGGAAACATACCTAAATTGCATGAATGTACACAGGAAGATATTGAGATATGGGAAAGACAACACTTATTATGTTCAAATGCTGTGACTACCAGAGCTCAGTCTCGCATGGACAATGATCATCACAAACCAGTCATTGATGTGTTACCTGAAGATATAACTGAAGATATCACTTCAGAAGATGAAGTAGAAAAGGAAAATAATGATGATGATATAAGTCATTATCAACAGGAAAATAATGATGATATTAAGATAAATATTGTTGAGAATGATGATGATGACAATTTATTTCAGATGGAGCTCATTGATAAGGAAACCTTTATACAAAGACAGAAGGATGATATTTCCTTAAAAAAATATTTTCATATTGCTCATTTGAATGATGTAATGATAGATGACTGTGCAAAACACTGGTATACTATCAAAAATGGAATTTTAGTAAGAAACTATCAATTTGCTAATTCCTTAAAGAAACAAATTATGGTACCAGCTTGTTTTCGACCATTCATTTTACGACATGCACATGACATTGAATGTGCAGGACACTTAGGTGTTGCTAGAACAAAACAAAGAGTTTTGTCATATTTTTTTGGGCCCGGAATTACGAAAGACGTCAAATTATTTTGTCGTACATGTACCATCTACCAAAGTGTGGCAACAAGAAAACCAAAACATGATGCGCCCATTCAAGCATCTGATATTTCTTTGCGTCCCTTCGCAAAGATGGCCATTGACATTATTGGCCCTTTAAAGGTGACATCAGCCAGAGGTCATCAATATGTGTTGACCTGCATTGATATGTGCACACGCTGGCCAGAAGCTATTCCTTTAAAAACCATCACCACAGTAGATATTGCTGATGCATTATTTTTGATTTTCAGTAGAATAGGCTTTCCTGAAAACATCCTATCTGATAGAGGAACTCAGTTTCAGATGCTATGAAACAGGTTATGGATATGTTTGGGATTCAAAGATCCCTTAGTTCAATATACCATCCTCAGTCGAATGGGAAAATAGAAGTCCTCAACAGATCTTTAAAGCAAATGCTACATAAGGTTACAATTAAATATCCTCAAAATTGGGACAGAGTCCTGCCAGCTATATTATTTGCTTATCGGGAGATAAAAAACGAACATACAGGCTTTAGTCCATTTGAATTGGTTTTTGGCGCCCGACCACGCGGCCCAATGTCTATATTAAAACAACTTTTAATTGGTGCTGAGATGAACACGGAGGTTCAGACCTCATATCAGTATGTGGTCAATTTGAGGAAAAAAATAATAGACGCATGCCAGATAGCAGTAGGTTCATCTGAAAAGGCAAAGCTTAGGGCGAGGTTATTTATTAACCAAAACCGTAAATTACGCCAACTTTGGCCTGGTGATGAAGCTTACGTATTATTACCCAGGAGAGATAACAAATTATTAGTCTCATGGAGAGGACCTTACAGGATTGTGGAGAAACTGTCTGATGTTGATTATATTGTCTCAGTAGAGGGAAAAGAGAAAACTTTTCATATCAATATGTTACAGCAGTTTCATACACGTCCACCATATCTGAGACCAGTCTTTGAGGCTCTTGATCAATCTGTCTGTCGTCATTCTTCTTTGGCTGTCATACAAGAAGAAAATTCGGATTTGACTGATGGTAATGACTCATTATTGGTATTACCTAGTCTTCACTACTTGTCTACTGAAAGTTGGAAGGATGTTGATATATCTTCAACTCTATCTTCTTCCCAGAAAGAACAGGTTACTTCTATCTTACGTTCTTTTACTGATGTCCTTACTGATGTCCCAGGACACACTGATATCATCGAACATGATATCATTCTGACAGACTTTCAACCCATTAAGTTGAAACCTTACCCTATTCCTATACATTTACAATGTCAGGTTAAAGAGGAACTAGAACAGATGGTGAAATTAAATGTCCTCCATCTCATTCCCCTTATAGTTTTCCTATGGTTTTGATCAGGAAAAAAGACAAATCTATATGTATATGCATAGATTTTAGACGTCTAAATTCGGTCACCATCCAAGACGCGGAACCAATGCCCGTGTTGGAATCTTTATTAGATAGACTAGCTACAGCTACATTTTTTTCTAAATTTGATCTATCTAAAGGCTATTTTCAAGTACCATTAACGGAACAATCCAAGCCTTATACTGCTTTCGCAACTCCATTAGGACTCTTTCAATTTAACTATATGTCTTTTGGTTTAGTTAACGCACCTGCGACCTTCGTTCGCATGATGAGACGACTCTTCTCTGACAGAGACGACCTTATTACTTACATTGACGACATTTGTCTGTTTCATCAATCATGGGATGAACATTTGAAGGGTATTCAATCCTTACTTACCACTCTACGTCGTCATAATCTATCTGCACGTCCATCTAAGACTAAAATTGGATTTCAGGAGATTTCATTTTTTAGGTTATAAAGTAGGAGGAGGTTTTTTGAAAACAGAGGATACTACTATCTCTAGGATTCTAAACCTTGATATGCCTAAGACCAAAAAACAAGTTAGAAGTATTCTAGGGCTCCTAAACTTTTATCGTAAGTTTATCCCTAATTTTGCAGAGTATACGTCTGTATTGTCATCACTGGTGAAGAAGGAGTCACCAAATAGGTGTGTTTATAGTCATGATGTTAATGTGGCCTTAAATAGATTAAAATGTCTGTTTTCCAAGTTGCCTATATTGAGATTGCCTGATCCATCTAAACATTTTACTCTTACAGTAGACGCTTCCAACATGTCAATTGGAGGTGTGCTTTTGCAAGAATGGAAAGGCTGTTTACATCCAACACTGTATGTTAGTGTCACGAGTTGGATTTAAGTTAGAGTTATGCCCAAGTGTAGGACAAGACCCTAGTGTGAGAAAAAGACTAAGATAATAGATTAATTATGAGAAATGACAGTGAATGTAGTAAGGTGAGTCTATTGGCCCGAGGAGGATAACCGAAATTAAATCCTTCTCGCCAAATCGTGACTAAAGAAATGCTATAAACTCACCACCTCTGGCTACCTTTAACAGACTAAAGGAGATAAGGTTAAACTAACACTACAGACACCACTGTACAGACAATAGTTAAGGACTATACAGTGACGAAGCTGATCCAGTGAACATTAAATAAGTTTATTATACAAATCAACAGAATTTTCATAACATAGTAACAAACAAAAGAAAAGCATATATCGTGCAAGGTTGCACCGACCTGGAAAACAAAGAAAATCAATTTGATTATAAGCACACCAAATTAAAACTCCAACCACTTCCACTCCTTCATACACCCTGCTGGGGACAAAATTTAAAAAAATGATAAGTGATCTTAACTACAGTCTAATTTGGTGGGGCGTCAACTAAAGCCACGCTCTATAATTTACTATTTCTAATGTCAAGGTTCTGCTGGTACTGCCGAAGACTATCTGCACAGTAGCTAACTCTGTCAGCGATATCCGCCACTAAGTCACACTCTGCACTGCTATGTAATAGACTTTTTCTAACTCTAAGGCTCAGAGGCTATCCTCTGAATATTATGAGACTCTGCAGGTCCCTGATCTATTTTTCACCATCTTTCTCCGCTTCTGCCTTGCTGCTCTCGTTTCATTTCAGCAACCGGGAAATGATATCCCTTTCTTCCTGGTTCTGACGACTAGGCACTTGCCGTAGACTGTAGAGGCTTCTCTATTTGGCGAAAAGAAAGCTGATTTTCCCTTGCTATGTTACCCCTCATTTGGGTTTAGGCACTTCGGTATGATTGTGACCGAGGCCAAAAAAAAAGACACACCAACCCGCTTGCTTGGGTTCGATGGGTGTGTATGAGCTTAGAGCTCCGGGTCTTAAGAAAACCCTTCTCACTGAAGACTGCGTCGCTGTCTCGACCTGCTCTTCCTCGCTCCCTCTCTCTGGGGCCACAATAATCAGAGCCGATACCCCACCACGGTACAAGCTCTTACGCCTCTGGCGTTTTTCTCTCCTGCGAAGACTGGCTACCTTTGCCAGCTGTCAGGAACAAGATTTATTGGCAACCCCCGCTCTTCGGGCCGTGACCACTGCTGTGGACACAAAAGACATGCCACTCTGTACTACAATACCAAAATACTTCCATATAATAAACTTACATATAAAACGTAAACAGTGGATGCTTCAGTCACGCTCATATCTTAGCACAAACATGTAAACACCCAAAACGCAGACTGCTTCACCATTTCCCCTTTCATCTTGTGCACGACAATACATAAATATTTCCTGACCCTGGGTCAGCTATTCCCATCAACTCCCTGCCTGTCTAGTAAACCCCAGACTCACTGATCAATACTTGATTATACACAGCTTGCCTCAAGCCTTAAAACATTAAAAACAGGTAGGGAAACCTCCCGTACTTAGGCCTACTTTAACTTTGTAAGCGGTCTCAGGACCTTATCATCGTTTCCCCCTTATGATAAAAATGCACAACAATTAACTGCACATCAATGATTAAAATTCACCATTACATTTATATATTACATCTCTATACACAGAAATATATCTATCTCTATAGACTATATTTCCTAGAACTCATTAAATTCCATAACACAAAAATCAAATACTACTCGGCATAATATTTAATTACACAACCACTTAAGGCACCATAAATTTCCTTTCACCTCTACCCCTCGTGGTTTCCCTGCAATTATTTTAACTCCCCCGATAGAAAAATACTTAATTATCTACTCTATCCAGCCAGAATTCCTGTCCAAATAAATCCCGGTAAACCACGTGCTTAAATTTCCCGAAAAAAATCCGTTCCCGTATTTTATTAGGAGACTTATCAGAATTAATCTCTCAATGAAATAAAATACACGCGCTTCAGAATATTCTGTAAATTAATATAAATCTAGGATGCGTGTATTTCTACAGACTTTCTATTAAATCTAAAGAGCACACCTACGTAATATCTCTTTATCACTCATAGACACTGCTATCACTGTAGAAATAAATGATGGCGTTACAAGTTATAAAGTTCAAAAATAAATTAAATTAGAACAGACTAAGGCTCTATTAGAGAAAGTAGATTTAATTACCCCGCTACTTTAAATTACTGACATACCAATACTGCGTTCAGCGTTAGAAGCCGACAATATGCTTGGATACACGGCCCAGGATTTCTGCAGGAAGAGACCGCTAAATCGAAAAGCGCTACTTTATCTTAGATTTTCCTGCTCTGACCCCCGACCTACTTGAGGCTAGGCGTCTCACTACAACCAATAGAATTAAAGATAAATCTGAAATTTTCCATGCGCTCATCTCTAAATTTAGAACCAGTGTATTCTTGCTTCCTTTAAATGCGCACGTATTTCCGGCTGCGTAACGTTACCTCGTTGGACGTTACCTGGGTAGGGGTCATCTCCCCTTCCCCACGATAAAATGACCGCGATAAATTTAACAACGTAAAAAATGGAATTTCAAGATCGCGATAATTAGAAAACGGCCGACTGGTGCCATTCAGTACTAACTTACGTTAATCCCTATAGAAAAAAAACCCGCAATGACTTTACCTACAGAACAAATCTAAACACCCCTATTATTCAGAGAGAAAAAGAGTACTTCCCAATCTTTAATAGAGGGAAGACAAAAATGGCAAACTCAATAGTTACGATGAGAAAACGAAATGGGGCCTATTGAAGACTAAATCACAGTAACTCCATCACATTACCCCACCCTTTGAGGTCGGAGCCTGCCGATCTAATTTACTTTGGTCTTGGTGTTCAGATTGGTCCCTATCTATGTCTCCTGAGCTGTCAGTGAGCATTTCCTCTTCTTTCGTATTCTCTTCCGGAGCTAGGTGCCGGCTTAAGAAATCGGCTCCTACATTCTCCTTTCCCATGTGCACTTGGCCTTGTTTACTTAATTTTCTCCTCCAGGGTTTCTTCCTGATAAGTGTCCTTGGCCTTGGTGGAGTACAGCTCCCGCACAACTCCCTGACCACTGAACAGGTAATTAGCGGGTTATGTGCTGTCCGACAAAGACTATCCGCTGGGTGTTTACGTTTATATGGCCTGTACCTAGCTGACCTGAGGTACCTGCGGCTGACTGTAATGTCCCACGAGCGAGAATCACTGTTCCGAAATTGGAAAAGTTTGTTGGCCAAAGAAACGCGCATCGGTTTCTTCTTTTTCCTCTCCTTAACTACTCCCATGCTCCGGTGGGAGAGTCGATCTCTCTTCAGACCTGTGCCCTCCAATGGCGGGTCTGGAACTTCCCTTGCCTTGTCCGGCGCAATGCTGGCTTGGTCAACTGACATGACCGAATTGCTATGTAGAGGCCTGGCGATGGCGACTACCTTGCTGCTCATCAGCGGGTTTGAAACCGCTGGTACCTTAAAATGAAGATGAGAACTCTCGTGTACCTCTGACATCGAGTTTCCAATCTCTTGCTGGGTTTCTACTGAATCCTCACTGATCCCAGCAGCTTCTATCTTTGGGAAAAGATAGGTAATATCTGCCCCTGGCAGTGGTTCTGTACTTGCTCTTCCCCTACCAATATGAAGCGGGACAGAGCTCTCCAAAGTAGCTCCTTGCACATTCGTAAGGCCGCTTTCCTCACTCTTTTCTGGCCTGAAAAGTTCGTGAGAGGTAACTGTAGACCACGGGAGCTCTCCGTCTAACACCCTGGTTCTACCTTCAACCTTGCCCTCCCCTGTGAGAGTTACTGGCGTCAGTTGGAATGTGTCCTGCAGTGACACTTGACGGTTTAAGATCCCGTTTGATCGCGGAGAATCTGAGATAAAGCTCTCAGTGACTTGTTCTACTGTTCCTTGAATACAGTTCCTGTCAGTATGTCCCTCTCCTGAAGGAGCTAATAACATCGGGGGCCTCATTCCCGACAACAAAGAATGTACGTCCACAATCACCACTGTTTTGCCATTAGGCTGCACAGGGATGTCAGGCGAATGCGCCTCTGCCTGTTGTTTTTCGCTGTCCCGCTGGGGAGCTGGCGAAACATGCCTTATTAGGGATTCGAACCCTGCCCTCGACTTTCCGTGTCGAGTATATCGTGCTGTCTCACGAGCATGGGAGAATCGGTAGCCATCCGATTTATGCTTGCTCGCGTTATTCCCCCTGTTATGCAGTTTCCACGCCTGGGATCGCTTCGTAATCTTCCCAGCGTTGTAAGGGCTGCTTTCCTTACTTAACCCCCTGCCTTGTTTGGGCTTCGGGTCCATTTCCAACGGAAAGTCCTTTTCCTGGAGTTGGGGCGCAGTTTGAGCCGACAAGTTATCATTTAATGGCGCAGGATTTTCAGAGGGGTTGTCCTTTTCTAGTAGCTCCTTTTCCCTCTGTTGTCTTCTTCTTTCCGATTCTAGGTCCTGTTCCATCGCTTCGTCTACCAACTCTCGGATGAATGCTTCGCTGTCCCCAGCTTTTGCACAGGTCCATGCCAAGGCTAGACGATTGCCGAATAAGTTGTCTACTTCATATTGCCTCTGCAGGCTTTCTGCATATTCCAGAAGGGGTGGAATTTCGCTATCACCGTACTCCATGAACTTAGCTACCTCAAGTGCAATCTTATGTACTTTATCGAGATCAGCCATGTTACCTGCAAATTCTGCCGTAAGCTCACAAATATAGAGACGTGAAGGCCCCATAACTTCCCGTTACCTACTAGGAATTAATCTCTCTATAACTGCTGTCCCAAAACCCGAACTCAGACTAGCACCAAGTCTGAAGAACTACCTGAAAAATATTGTTATGCAGCTACTAAAAATTCCACCTTCCTGTTAAGAAAAAAATCAGTTAGCCATCAATTACCTCTAAGTTCTATAACTAACCTATCACTACAATCCACCTGCCTGCAACCTGTGGAAAAACTTTCTGTGGAAAAACTTATAACTGGATCAGTTCTACTGGATCAGTTCTAATAGCTCAGTCTAGGGGATATTGAAAGAATCTATTCTCAGACTTTCCTATAGAAAACAATCTGTCAATCTAGATAAGATCCCAGAATTGATCCCAAGGACGATCGCCACCCACTTTGTCACGAGTTGGATTTAAGTTAGAGTTATGCCCAAGTGTAGGACAAGACCCTAGTGTGAGAAAAAGACTAAGATAATAGATTAATTATGAGAAATGACAGTGAATGTAGTAAGGTGAGTCTATTGGCCCGAGGAGGATAACCGAAATTAAATCCTTCTCGCCAAATCGTGACTAAAGAAATGCTATAAACTCACCACCTCTGGCTACCTTTAACAGACTAAAGGAGATAAGGTTAAACTAACACTACAGACACCACTGTACAGACAACAGTTAAGGACTATACAGTGACGAAGCTGATCCAGTGAACATTAAATAAGTTTATTATACAAATCAACAGAATTTTCATAACATAGTAACAAACAAAAGAAAAGCATATATCGTGCAAGGTTGCACCGACCTGGAAAACAAAGAAAATCAATTTGATTATAAGCACACCAAATTAAAACTCCAACCACTTCCACTCCTTCATACACCCTGCTGGGGACAAAATTTAAAAAAAATGATAAGTGATCTTAACTACAGTCTAATTTGGTGGGGCGTCAACTAAAGCCACGCTCTATAATTTACTATTTCTAATGTCAAGGTTCTGCTGGTACTGCCGAAGACTATCTGCACAGTAGCTAACTCTGTCAGCGATATCCGCCACTAAGTCACACTCTGCACTGCTATGTAATAGACTTTTTCTAACTCTAAGGCTCAGAGGCTATCCTCTGAATATTATGAGACTCTGCAGGTCCCTGATCTATTTTTCACCATCTCTCTCCGCTTCTGCCTTGCTGCTCTCGTTTCATTTCAGAAACCGGGAAATGATATCCCTTTCTTCCTGGTTCTGACGACTAGGCACTTGCCGTAGACTGTAGAGGCTTCTCTATTTGGCGAAAAGAAAGCTGATTTTCCCTTGCTATGTTACCCCTCATTTGGGTTTAGGCACTTCGATATGATTGTGACCGAGGCCAAAAAAAAAGACACACCAACCCGCTTGCTTGGGTTCGATGGGTGTGTATGAGCTTAGAGCTCCGGGTCTTAAGAAAACCCTTCTCACTGAAGACTGCGTCGCTGTCTCGACCTGCTCTTCCTCGCTCCCTCTCTCTGGGGCCACAACAATCAGAGCCGATACCCCACCACGGTACAAGCTCTTACGCCTCTGGCGTTTTTCTCTCCTGCGAAGACTGGCTACCTTTGCCAGCTGTCAGGAACAAGATTTATTGGCAACCCCCGCTCTTCGGGCCGTGACCACTGCTGTGGACACAAAAGACATGCCACTCTGTACTACAATACCAAAATACTTCCATATAATAAACTTACATATAAAACGTAAACAGTGGATGCTTCAGTCACGCTCATATCTTAGCACAAACATGTAAACACCCAAAACGCAGACTGCTTCACCATTTCCCCTTTCTTCCATAACACACAAATCAAATACTACTCTGCATAATATTTAATTACACAACCACTTAAGGCACCATAAATTTCCTTTCACCTCTACCCCTCGTGGTTTCCCTGCAATTATTTTAACTCCCCCGATAGAAAAATACTTAATTATCTACTCTATCCAGCCAGAATTCCTGTCCAAATAAATCCCGGTAAACCACGTGATTAAATTTCCCGAAAAAAATCCGTTCCCGTATTTTATTAGGAGACTTATCAGAATTAATCTCTCAATGAAATAAAATACACGCGCTTCAGAATATTCTGTAAATTAATATAAATCTAGGATGCGTGTATTTCTACAGACTTTCTATTAAATCTAAAGAGCACACCTACGTAATATCTCTTTATCACTCATAGACACTGCTATCACTGTAGAAATAAATGATGGCGTTACAAGTTATAAAGTTCAAAAATAAATTAAATTAGAACAGACTAAGGCTCTATTAGAGAAAGTAGATTTAATTACCCCGCTACTTTAAATTACTGACATACCAATACTGCGTTCAGCGTTAGAAGCCGACAATATGCTTGGATACACGGCCCAGGATTTCTGCAGGAAGAGACCGCTAAATCGAAAAGCGCTACTTTATCTTAGATTTTCCTGCTCTGACCCCCGACCTACTTGAGGCTAGGCGTCTCACTACAACCAATAGAATTAAAGATAAATCTGAAATTTTCCATGCGCTCATCTCTAAATTTAGAACCAGTGTATTCTTGCTTCCTTTAAATGCGCACGTATTTCCGGCTGCGTAACGTTACCTCGTTGGACGTTACCTGGGTAGGGGTCATCTCCCCTTCCCCACGATAAAATGACCGCGATAAATTTAACAACGTAAAAAATGGAATTTCAAGATCGCGATAATTAGAAAACGGCCGACTGGTGCCATTCAGTACTAACTTACGTTAATCCCTATAGAAAAAAAACCCGCAATGACTTTACCTACAGAACAAATCTAAACACCCCTATTATTCAGAGAGAAAAAGAGTACTTCCCAATCTTTAATAGAGGGAAGACAAAAATGGCAAACTCAATAGTTACGACGAGAAAACGAAATGGGGCCTATTGAAGACTAAATCACAGTAACTCCATCACAGTTAGCAGGAAGCTAACGCCGACGGAGCAACGTTACTCGGTCATCGAGAGAGAGCTACTGGCTCTTGTGTTCTGCTTCTCCAAACTTCAACGCTACCTGCTTGGTGCAAGTTTCACACTCGAGACAGACCAGAGAGCACTGTCTTACCTGAAAACAGCGAGATTCAAGAATGCTAAAGCAGCGCGTGCCTCACTGGCCCTTCAACCCTACAATTACCAGATTAAACCCATCGCAGGAAAGTTGAACGTGATGGCCGATGTGCTATCCAGATGTATGAAGCATCCAATATCGCCAGTTGTATCCGCAAATGCTGCTTCAAGTCAACTGTGATGCTCAATAATAACACTACTTCCTTTGGGACAAGTCAGGAATTATTTTGCAAAGGTAGCATCACGAACTAAGGAACATACCTTCTTTTAACTCATATTGCATACTTCAAATAGTACAGCCACATTGCTTCGTCATGCACTTAAACCGTTTGAAAAACTAGAGACATTATGCCAAGCAACATGATGATGATGAATTTCTGTACATCCAAAATCAAGATATATATTCAAGCGTTCGTCACATGATGTCTAATGCAATTGCTCAAGAACAATACTTTGTTACTTCATGCACAGTGTACAATGACTTTTGGCAGTATATCAACCCAAGTCGGTGCAATTCAGATACTTTCTTACATTTTCAAAAAACTTTTTGCACGAATGGACTATCTCAAACATTGTGTAGAAAGGGAAGTAACTAAAATTACTGACTACAAAGTTCAAAAAGGGACATAACCAACAAATGACACGTCATCACAAACGTATGAAATTCTCAGGTACAGAATGAACAATAGTATCGGTGTTGCATATGATATTGCATGGAAGACAAACATCGACAACCAACATAGATGGAAATTGGATTTTTTCTTCAATGAACTATTCCTTTCTGGCATAATGTATCACTAATGTGCAAACTAATGACTCACTGAAACTTTGGTTCTTTTAAATACTTCTACAGGAAGAACTGTGTTTGGTCTAACATGACCATTTTTATTATCACTTGATACATTACATTGGTTCATTGATGTATCATTATATCAAATGAATTACAGTGGTGCTTCCACTTATTATAACTTATATCCTTCATATATATAGATATTAAGTAATATATCTTCATATGACATCTCACTAACATTGTCATTCACCACATGACATTGCATACATACAAATGTTAATAACTATTTTGACATATTGTCACAGTCACCACTTATATTTTAACTTGTCTGCCTCATATGTTCTATTCTATCTTTCATTGCTATTATGCATCTCATTTGATAGATAGGTAGACTTACATACCGACATGACTTAGGGCGTTTGTTGACATGGTATGCTGTGTGAGTGCCATGACTGACATATTGACTTTTCTTCACTGCCTTCTATTTAATGTAGTTACCTCACATTTGTGTCAAAAGAGCGTCTGCTAACGATAATGGGTTTAGTATGTTATTACTAAATACCACACCTTGTGTGTTAAATTGTCGATTATGGAGCACGCCTCTAGGTGCTATCATAATGATGACAGTTGAGTATTTGGATATTGTCACATGGTTTCTCCAGTGACCTTGTAAGATTGTACTATGAAAATAATGAAAAGTTCCTTTTCATTATTTTAATCCGGGGGGGGGAGTAAATGATATGAGTAAATATCATATCATGTCGATCACTTCCTGATATATATTGTTTACACACGGTATCCCGTGGTTGCAGGAAGTGACGTCTTGACTTCTGCCCTGAATTATCGGCAGACGGCAGTTTCGATGTGGGACGAGCTAGCGTCTCGAACGAGGAGTCTGCTTGTGTCGTTTGACCAGTACGCACGGAATGTGTCCAGTAGGACCGGCTTTTAAAAATGTGTTAATTGCCTTTGGGCATTTTGATATTTCACCTGCAAGATCGATTACCATCACTGCCTTATGCTTTCATCTAACAGTATAATGTCAGTTTAGTCTTAGCAGTGTGTATTGGAAATTCTTGGGCACGTAAGTTGACTGTTCCATTAAAACTGTGAGGAGCAAAATCAAGGACAGTAGAGACATGTGCTAGTAAAGGCTAAGATGTCATATGATACTCAATGGAGTAATATGTATATTAAATGGATGTGAATTGTGCCAAGAAGTTGTGCCTTGTTATTGAGTACCTGAGGTGCGGGCCAGGGAGATTATGTGTGACTGGCCAAACATAAAAATATATATATTAATTCCTGAAACGGAATATGCAAGGACAACCCTGGAAGGTATTCAGCAGGCCATTGTATTAAGGAGTGTCAAGCCTGAAGTCTAATGCACTCTTACCACAGGACGTCGGGAGGACGGTTCCTGAAAGGATAATCATTCTTAAGATTTACCCGCATCAATAATGGAAACGCAGCTAGGAATTCCATACGCCCTCAGTATTTTCCATAGGCTGTCCCTGTGTATGCTGTCAAAAGCCTTTTCAAAATCAACAAAGTTAGCTGTCTCTGCCATTCTGAGCACTGCTCTATAATGTTCCTGAGGGTGAATATATGATCTGCACATCTGTTCTTTCTGAATCCCGCTTGTTCTTTTCTCAGTTTATGGTCTAATGCTTTTGAAATTCTCTGGATAATTACCCTGCCTAGTATTTTACTGGGAACTGAGAGGAGAGTAGTTCCTCTCCAATTATTGCAGTCTGCAAGGTCGCCTTTCTTGGGCGATTTGGCAATTATTCCTTTACGCCACTCCGTTGGTGTTGTCTCTGTTTTTCAGACCTGTGCAAATAGTGGTTCTAATAGTTCTGCTGCTAGTTCAGGGTCTGCCTTGAATAACTCACTATTTAAATTGTCGTGACCAGGCGCTTTTCCATTCTTTAACCCTTTGATAGCTGTGATGATTTCTTCTCTTCATGGAATGTCTGTATTTACGTCTAGGTCACTTTCAGCCTCAGGAACATTCAGCTGCTTGTCTGGTGGTTCCTTATTCAGTGTTTCTCTGAAGTCCTCTGCCCATCTTGTTTCCTGCCCAAAAATTAATACATAACTACTGATATTTCCTCATACCATGCTATATGCAGATTATTTTCTTAGTTAATTAGAGCCTCACGGTAGAAGAGGAATGACTAAATAAGTAAGTTAATTAGAGCACATTCTTCTATTCAGTTAAATTGATACGCATCAGTGCCCACCTATAATGTATGTTTTATTGTTGTTTTCTCCAGATTCATGGATGTGTATGAAAGACTGCCAGTGTTGTGGTTTCAGTGTCTGCTGACCCTGGTGCAGCGGTACAAGCATGATTTGACGAAACAACAGAAGTCACAGCTTTTGAAGCTGATGTCAGTTCACGAACACCATGAAATCACGCCAGAAATCAGAAGGGAGATAACACAGAGCAAAAGAAGTAGGGGTGACCCTGAAGTGGATGAAGATGACATGGTCATGTAACCTTGAACTTTGATTTTTTTTTTTTAACTAAAATACATTGTGAGCAATGTTCCCTCTGATCTTTAATAGCCTGTGGGAGCACATAATTTCAAGTTGTGCAGTTGTTTTCCCAGTGACATACACTTGTGCGCACTAAATTAAAGCAGTCAAGGTATGGGTCGCTGACTGCATTCTCTTTGGGTCCCGCATCTTTTGTTCCACTATTTTTTATCTGATTATTTCTATCAGTTGTACATTAGCGATTTTATTGTACCTTTTCATTCCTTCTATTATGTACAAGCAGCCATTAGTGAATGTTTTTTTTCTGGTTATTTTTGTTTGTTCTCTGTTTCAGAGCTGTGCAAAAGGACTAACTTGAAATTTGAGTTGAGTATTAAGATTTTTGTCTTGGACTTAATTTCTGTTGATTTACATATTTTTCCCCAGTTCAATGAAAGCTTCTCTTCATTCATAACCCTCAACTCCCAAAGGAGCATAGGCCTTCAACAAACACATGCCAAGTCCTCCTGTCACGTGCCATCATCTCAAGTTCCTTCCACATTCTCCTCATCATCTTCACCTCTGCTTCCAGCTCTCTTCTCCATGTGCTTCTTGGTCTACCTCTGCCTCTCTTGCCCTGGGGGTTCCAGAACAAGGACTGCCTTGTAATGCTATCAACAGGTTTCCTCAGTGTGTGTCCTATCCATCTCCATTGTCTTCTTCTCATCTCTTGTTCCACTGGCACTTGTTTGGTTCTTGTCATCAGTTCCACGTTGGTAACCTTGTCATACCATTTTAATCCTTCTATTCTACGCAAGCACCCATTTATGAAAGTCTGTAGCTTTTTGGTTGTTGTTTTTGTTGTTCTCCATGTTTCAGAGCCATATAATAGTACTGACTTCATATTTGAGTTGAAGATTCTTATTTTCGTGTTGGATCCGATTTCTCTTGATCTCCATATATTTCCCAATGCAATGAAAGCTCCTCTTGCTTTTTGTATTCTTATTTTGATATCACTGTCTGTCCCTCCAACTTTGTCTATACTGCTGCCAAGATATGTGTACAATTCTACATCTTTTAGTGGTGTTTCTTCAAGTTCAACCCTGTTATCATTGCTTGCATTTATTCTCATTATTTTTGTCTTTTCCCTGTGTATTTTCAGACCCGATTGCTGTGACCTTGAAAGCTTCTCTTGCCTTTTGTATTCTTATTTTGATATCATTATCTATTCCTCCAACCTCATGTATATTGCTGCCAAGTGCATATATATTTGATTCCACATCTTGTAAGGACTAATCTTCCAGTGCAGTCATGCTACTGTTTCATGCATTTATTCTTATTGTCTTTATCTCCCATGTTTTCATACCTGCTTGCTGTGACCTCTCATCAGCTAGTCTAATTTTGTCTTGCGTCTAGTTATGGTTATGGGATAGGAGAGCCAGCCCTTTAATAGCCCGTATATCATGAACACAGTTTAGGGATCATCCGGGAGGAGTTGGATGGACGATGTTTTCTACACTGGAGGATTTGGGGTTTGCAGATGGCGTTGCACTGCTCGCGCATTCACACCAGCACATTCGGGACGAAACTGGTGGACTGAGTGGGTATGGCCGGCGGGTTGGCCTGGGCATCGGTCTGGGGAGGACGGGGGTCGTGGCGCTGGATGTGGGCAATCCTGAGCCAGTGGCAGTGGGGAACCGGAGGTTGGAGCAGACGGACGCGTTTGCTTACCTGGGAGGCATGGTGGCGCCTGGCGGCGGAGCGGGCGGGGACATTGGCGGCAGAGTGGATAGGGCGAGAGCGGCCTTTGCTGTTCTCAACAGCGTTTGGAGGTCTTCCCAGTGCAGCACAGGCGCCGGATTGAGACTGTGTGAGAGCTGCGTGCTTTCTGTGCTTCTCTGTGGTGCGGAATGTTGGAGAGTGGCGGAGAGGGAGGTGTCGAAACTGTCCTCCTTCCGCACAATCTGCCTAAGGAAAATTCTCCGAATCTTTTGGCCAAACACCATCAGCAACCAAGAACTACTTATTCGGAGTAACCAGGAGGACATGCACACCATCATAGCTGGCAGACGCTGGAGTTGGGTTGACCATGTCCTCAGAAGGGACCCTGATACCATCGCAAGAACAGCTATGCTATGGACCCCCGAGGGAAAGCGAAAGAGAGGCCGACCAAAAACAACTTGGCGGAGAACTGTGGAAGCTGAGATGCAAAGAATGAACCACAGTTGGGGCACTGTACGAAGGATGGCCGCCGACCGAGCAGGGTGGAATCAATTTGTTGCTGCCCTACAAGACGCCACCAGGCGTGATGGCCGCTGACTGCTTTGACGGTTGGCGGTTATGGATCAAAGAAGAAAGAAGAAGATATCTGATGTAACATTGGATTAGCAGATTCTTTTTTAAACTTGATTAAAAGATTAATGGAACTGTTGTTATCCATCTTGTGGAAATCATAAATTAGTCAATTGAAAGAGTGTTTTATTCCTGACTCTTAGAAGTGTTAATAAACTTGACTGTGTGCTACTTGACAGAAAATATATACATCTATGTTAATATATAAATGTGATGGTCCCAGTTCGATGATTTAAAATTTTGCCTTCATAAAAATATTTTTCTATATCGATAGAGCCAAAAGTCTTATATACTAAATTCTTCTTCTTCTTCTGTCCTTAGCCACCGACCGTCAAAGCAGTCAGTGGCCATTACGCCTAGTGGCGTCTTAGGGCAACAGCAGATAGGTTTTCTTTGCCATTGTTTCCCATCACACCTATTGGCGTCTTTAGGGCAATGGCAAATCAATCCATTTGCCGTTGTTTCCGTAATCGAAGTGACTGGCAAACGGGTGATCAGCCCGTTGGTAATATATACTAAATAAACACTTAGTAATGGTGGGATAATTTACTAAATAAACACACAGTAATAGTGTGATAATCTTATTCTGGTAATGTGGTGATCATCATAGTGATGGCAATGGTGATGTTGATAGTGATGGTAAAATGGTGATGTTGATAGTAATGGTAAAATGGTGATGGTAAAATGATGATGTTGATAATCCTAGCTTTGCATGGTTCTCCTGAGTCTCTGAGGAGATGGAGAAAGAATAGGACTATGCACCCTCAGTCATGTTGTATGAGATAACTAATGTGAAGCTGTGTATGGGAGCTGGCAGCCTCATCATGTCAAACGGATTGCTATAGACACTATTGCTGCAGGCGTCCTACAAGGTGGACCACTACAGTTGTAGCTTCATGCTCCTTAAGGAGCGAAAAGATAAATGATGAATATGATCAAAATAATGACAAATATCATCATAATGCGCCATGCTTGTGAGCCTTGATAACCAATTCTCTCCCCAACTCTCTTTTTAGCATTCCACTATGTCTATTTGTTGTTGTCCCAACCATCTTGTCATGCCATTTCAGATCTTCTGTCTTTCTTCCCCTGTTTCATTAACATTTCCTCACTTCATTGCTTATCTGTCCCTGGGGAACTGCACTTCTGTAACTGCATTTTCCTAGTTTCTTATTTATTGCCCAAGATTCATATCCATACAAACAGTTTGATTCCCTTAATGCTCCGTCAGGAGATGGGACCATCACTTGAGTTGGCCGTATGCTGAAGCCTGCACCAAGGCATTTAATGTGATATTATAGTGGAGGTTTCTGTAGCAACTTATTTTCGTGCACAACCTAATTTTAGTCACCTCTTATATCATGCTTGGAGCATTGGTTAGTGCACTGGCTTCCTAGCTCGGTGGTCCATGGTTCAATCCCCAGTTTAGGTGGGATTTTTTAGACCACAAACGGCTCCGGGGTCGACCCAGCCTCATGAATTGGGTACCAGAGCAACTTCTGGGAAGGTTAAGGCGGCCGGCGTGATGTTGACCACATCACCCCTAGTGTGCCAATGGTCAAGAAAATATGGGCCTAACACCATATTCCCAATATGCCTCAGTGGGCGTGTAACAGGATCCCTATATCATGCTTGAAGGAACAAGCCCTATGTTTTCTTTATACGTTCATTATGTTACATACATGGCCAGGCTGATGCATCACATAATTCATAACTTTGTACGAGTAAAGCATTCAACATGGTAACCATTTGCATTGATTATTTACATTACCTGTCTGATGCACAGAAATGCTTTTGTTTAATTGTTCGCCACAAGACACCACAAAGTTGCAGTGTTTAAAACATTTAAGCTGCAAAATTTTTTTATTAAAAGCTTCTGTAAATGTGTTCATGGATGCGAGTCATGGGCAATTACTACAACCCACAAAAGTCAGATCCAAACCTCAGAAATTAGGTATCTGAGAAAGGTGGTTGAAGTAACAAGAAGAGACATGGTCCACAACCAGGCGATACGTCAAGGCCAAAAAACCCAACCCCTGCAGACCCAAGTAGAACAGTCCCAACTAAGATGGTTTGGCACGGTCTGCAGAATGGGAGATCTGCTGCCACGGCAGGTTTAGGAGGCTAAGAGCCAGGGATCCAGGATGACCCAGAGTCTGCTGGGAGGACAGCATTAGACAGTCTTAGAATGGAACCAGGCCAGGAGGAAGACAGCCGATAGGATAGTATGGCGCTCTCTTCCAAACCTCTACACCTCACGGTAGAAGAATAACGACTCAGTAAGTAAGTAAATGTGTACACCTTTATTGTTGATGATCATTAGCTAGTGTAAGGTACTGGCAGTATTTCTGCTTGAGTGCTGAAATAGTATCCTAGCTGAGCTGCAGTGGGATTCATGCAAATGCAAGCATGTTTCTTAATCCTTATCCCATTAGTCAGCAGTGTCTTGTGCATTACCTGGGTGGTCAGCCAAAGTAAGCTGTTTGAAAATCTTACTTACTTACTTAGTCGTTCCCCTTCTACCGTGAGGTGTAGAGGTTTAGAAGAGAGAGCGCCAGACTATTCTATCAGCTGTCTTCTTCCTGGCCTGGTTCCATTCTAGTCCTCGGTCCTTCAAAGATTGTCTAATGTTGTCCTCCCAGCGGGCTCTGGGTCGTCCTGGAGGTCTGGATCCCTGGCTCTTTGTTTCCCATGCTTATCGTGGTAGCAGATCTTCTCCCATTCTGCAGACATGGCCAAACCATCTTAGTTGGGACTGTTCTATTTGGGTCTGCAGCGGGTGGGATTTTAGGCCTTGACGTATCGTCTGGTTGCGGACCATGTCTCTTCTTGTTACTTCAACCACCTTCCTCAGATACCTCATTTCTGAGGTTTGGATCTGGCTTTTGTGGGTTGTAGTCATTGCCCATGACTCGCATCCATATGTCAAGACTGGGACATAGGTGGAGCGGTATACAGCCATCTTCGTTTTCTTACCAACCTCTTTCTTGCTGAGGAATCCTCGATTTATGGCCTGATAAAGTCTCCCAGCCGCTGCTTTTCGAGTGGCCATCTCTTCTTTGATGCCCCCCTTTCGGTCTATAATAGCTCCGAGATATTTAAAGTGGTCGACCTGCTCCAATGTGTCTCTGATTTAGCAATCAGGACAACATCATCAGCAAATGCTAGCTCTGAAATACAGACCTGTCTCATCTTCCAGTACCCCACTGAATACTTTCTTGTTCTCTCCTTACATGCCTTGATGACATCGTCCATGAGGAGTATGAAAAGATAAGGTGACAGGATATCGCCTTGTCTTACACCAGTGGTGGTCCTGAACTCTTCTGACTTATAGTTTGTGTTTGAAAATCACTACAGTATAAGATCATAAGAAGATAGGAGATTTGTAGGAGTTACCTCCATAAAAAAGAATCAGGTAGAATCACAGAATAGTATTAGTAGACACAAACGACTATGCCAGCTATTGATACATCGGCATGTCACTTGTGCTGATTAAGAATAGCCTCACACGCTCACCTTAACCATAATCACACCCTGTTTCGAGCTTTTTCAAAAAACATAATAATGTCCAACATTGAGGCTGTACATTACAAATAAAGCACATAAGAAATGACAAAATACCAACTTACAGCCTACGAGCTCTGAAAACTCAATTAAAGCCATCGCTGATATACATGTAGTCAACCACTCATAATCCTCTAACACTTTGCACATTCATATTGAAAACCTCACCTATATTTTAATCACTCCGAGTGACACAGCCAACATGTCTATGTCGATAGTTACTTGGCCAACATGGTGGCCTCTGTCTACCATTCTGTGTTTCAACCAAGAATTCATTATGGCAATGCTTTAGCATTTTTTCTAAACATAAATTTTAATATTTATCCTGACAGTCAAGATTCGTTTCTTCATATTATCGTAAGCCCTGTGTAATTCCCGGGAGTCTGTAAAGAGGCAAAGAAAGATTAGGGGCACTACACCATCAAGCATGTTGTACAAGGTGACTAATAATATGAGGTTGTGCACAAATCTAGCAACCCCATCATGTAACACAAACACCATTGCAGTTGTATGTGAATACTTGTTGCAGGTTTCCTCTAAGGGGACCAGCGACAATGATGGCTCCATTCTCCGTAAGGAAAGTCATGCTGATGAGATATTCTCATAAACATTTGAACTGTTTAATTTGCCAGTATCAGCATAAATTGTAACATACTTATTTACATCTAAACTCACACCTGTTTCTGTTATATTTGTAATCTTTTGCACCTGACGGAACCTTCCATTTATCTTCCCAGTTCTTTCTTAATAATCTGTGTGTTGCACATTGCATTACTGATAGCATTACCAGGCAGTCCTTGTTCTGGAATCCCCAGGGTAAGAGAGGGTATAGGGAGACCAGGGTCTGGATAGCTCTCTTTTTCTCAAAGTATGTGACTTCATTCTCTTCTTGTTCACATTCTCCTCCCTTTTTTGCAAGTTTATCTGCCTTTTCATTTCCGGGTACACCACAATGAGATGGTACCCACTGAAGTATGGTTCTCTTTTTGGCAGCTACCTTGTTTAGTTCATTTCTCAGATGCGGGAGTTTACCACCCTTGAGAGCTTGCAGGACAGACAGTGCATCTGTGAGGATGACTACCTGGTGGCAGTCAGAGTTGGTGTTATAAATCATATTTGCAGCTTGCTCTAGAGCTTGAACCTCAGCTGTATAGTTGGAACAGAATTTACCAGTGGGAATGTGCCTAGTCTCATAGTGGTTGTCAGGATATGAGATAAAGATACCGGCACCTCCATTCCTAACAGCATTAGTTGCTGATCCATCTGTATAGGCATGTATCCATGATTGATCGGGATAGCTTTCTTGGATCATACTCAATGTAGCAGTTCGTTTTTGCAGATCATTATACTCACATCCACTTGTGAGACCACTGACTGATGTATTAATTTGGAGGGCACTGCTGGCCTGCTCCCATGGTACAGGGTATAGGGTGGGCTTCAGTGGTGTTGTCTTCATGGATAGGTCTTCTTGATGCTGTCTTATAAGTCTTTTTCCCCGATACACAAAGCTGCTACGCTTTAGACGTCCCAATGCCAGATCATCTAGTCTTGCCTTCATTGGGTGCATTGGCATACTGTTGTACTTTTCCATCTGGATCATGGTTTTTGTGTCTCTTCTATGGGACAGTGTCTGTAATCCAGCAACCTTCTGCATCTCTGTTATTGGTGTAGTTTTCATGGCTCCTGTAATGAGCCTGAGAGCTTGATTTTGCACCTTGTCCAAAGACTGCAGATGTGAGTTAGCAGCTGATGACCATGCTGCTGAGCTAAACTCTAAGTGTGGTCTTATTACTCCATTATAAATCTTCTTTAGATTTCGTTCATTTGCTCCCCAGTTGGTACCTGCTAATTTTCTGAGTATGCCTAGTCGTCTTCGGGCCTTTCCTTCTGCATTTTCAATATGCTTATTCCATGTAAGCCTTTGGTCAAATGTCACCCCAAGATAGGTGGGGTAGCTTTCTTCCTTGATCACGGTTGTCCCTAGGTGTATGTTAGCTGCTTTGTCCTTGGGGGCGAGGGAGAACAGTGTTGTGGAGGTTTTGTCTGTGTTTATTGTGATAAGCCATTTCTCTGCCCATGACACTAGCATGTCTGCTGCCCGCTGCATTCTATAATTTGCTGTGGTGACATTTTCATCAGTGCACCAGAGTACTAGGTCATCTGCATATAAGGCAGCTTTCACTCCTGCAGGGAGATCTTTCACCAGGTCATTGATGTAAACAAGGAAGAGTTGGGGAAATTACTCCTCCTTGAGGTACCCCCTGATGGAGCAACACTTTTCTGCTCTGCAGACCGTCAAGAGTGACTCTAGTTCTCCTGTTATGCAAGTATGACTGGATCCATTTCATCATGTTGCCTTGGATTCCACTTCTCCTAAGTTTTGCAATGAGGCCATCTTTCCACACCTTGTCAAAGGCCTGCTTGAAGTCGACCCAGATCGTTAGGACCTTTTTCTTCTCCTGGAAGGCATCTTCTATTGCTTGAGACAAGTAAGTAACTTGGTCTTCTATACTGTAGCAAAAATTCTCTACCAATGCCAGCTTGTTCCGGCATCCAGGATTAAACCTGCTCAGAGTCTCTAAATACTGTTGTTTTCAATCTGTGCTTTGACTATTCGTCTTTCCAGTAGTCTTTCCCATAAGAGGACACAGCTTGTGAGACACATGTGATTGGCCGGTAAAACTTGCAGCCTCGGTCTTACATTTCCCTTTCTTTCGGTCGAGAGTGTGATAGGTTTGTTGGGCTTCTCTCCATACTTGGGGTACCGTTTCATTATCTCTTTCACACCAGCTTTGTGCAAGTTGAATATTTCCTACACCACAATGAGAAGCAGTTGGTTTTGTTTCTTTGCTGCTGAGCTCAGAGTTTTGACTAGCATTTCGTTGCTGATTTTGTCTGGGCCGGGTGACTTTTAAAATTTGCAGCTTGGAATCAGCCTTCTGTAGTTCTACCTGGGAATGTGCCTAGATCTTCTTGGTTTCTATGAGCGATCGCATCCATTCCTAACAGATTAGTTGCCTGATCCATTGTATAGGCATGTCATGATTGATCAGATAGCTTTCCTCTGGATGAATTGTACAGTTGTTTGAATTATTCCTCCACTGTTAACACCATTATGGAGGGCTTTGAGTTTACAGGGTAAAGTCATTGGGCTTCAGTATGATCTGTCTTTAAGTCTTTGGTCCCCGATACAGAGGACAGTCCTGTGCCAGAACATGCCTCAGCAGTTTGTTGTTTAATCCATGGTCATGTGTTCTTCATGGGTGGTTGAAGCAGGACAATCGTATGGCTCCTGTGCATGTGTTTATTCAGCAGCTGATGACCATGTTATATGCCGTTCATTTGCTCCCCAGTCCTGAGTACCGAAAAATAGTTGTCTGTCCCTGCCGGTCTATTGGGATGAGTGTGATAGTCGTCCTTTGGGTTTGGTTCTGTTCTGATTTTAAGTCCTTGATAGTCTTGGATAGCTCTCTGTGTTTTTTCTCAAAGTATGTCTTGCCCATGACTTCATTATCTTCTTGTTTCACATGTCTGCTCCTCCCTGGTTTTTGCAGAGTACTTTATCTGCCTTTTCATTTCCGGGTACACCACAATGAGATGGTACCCACTGAAGTATGGTTCTCTTTTTGGCAGCTACCTTGTTTAGTTCATTTCTCAGATGCGGGAGTTTACCTCACCCAAGTTTTGAGAGCTTTTGCAGGACTGTACAGTGCATCTGCTTGAAGTCGGATGACTTTCTTCTCCTGTGGCAGTCAGAGTTGGTCTTCATATAAATCTCTATTTCCAGCTTTTTTGCTCTAGAGCTTGAACCTCAGCTGTGATATTCGCTTGGAACAGAGCTTGTACCAGTGGGAATTGCAGCCTAGTTACATTTAGTGGTTGTCAGGATATGAGGTAACCGTTTCCTTTCAATACCGAATACCTCCATTGCCTAACTAGCATTTTAGTTGCTGATTTTGTCCATCTTTTTAAGCTTGGAAATAGCCTTCTGTAGTTTCCTAGTGTGATGGGTTCCCTCATTGGGGCAGGAGTATCTGTCTGTCCCATGGTTGCCAGTATTTCTTTTCTTATCTCTCTCTGATGTCTATGTTAATGGGTAAGTTGCTTTCTGAACTGTATCTTCTAGCAAACAAGTCTGCAGCTTGTTTTCCTCTGAAAAGTTTGCCACCTTCATCCAATGTGATAGTCTGCCTTGGTGAGGAACGCTCTTCATTTAGAGACTTGACTAATCTCCAAAGTTTCCTGCCGTCTTTCTCAAGGTTCAGCGATGCCGTTTTAGTTCTCCAGCTTTTCCGTTTTTCTTTTAGCTTTGTTCTCTGAAACTCTGCTACAGCCTTTTTCCATTTGTTGTGAGTTTCAAGTGAAGGCTGAGACTCTGCGTCCTTTCTAGCCCTGTCCATAGCTTCCTGACGTTCTTGGAGTGTGCTGGACCAGTATGGTATGTAGTTACGCCGGCATCCTTTGGGAATGGTTTCTTTTGCAGCTTGTAGTATGCATCTGTTGAAGTCTTTTACCACTTCATTAATGTCACTGTTCGTACCTTGAGGGTAGACAGCAGCGTGTTCACCTGATGCCTGAATAAACCCCAGTTGGCTTTTTTGTAGTTCCATCTTGTAATGGCTGGTCCTGTACTGAGAGTTGCACTCTGGACAGTAAGAAAGATTGGGCGATGGTCGCTTCCCCCCTAGTTGGTCTCCTACTTCTCTACTAATAGATCCAGCTATATCTGGTGTGGAGAAGGCAAGATCTGGTGTTGAAGTTGTGTGCCATCCTCTGGAGTAGAAGGTAGGAGTATCTGTGGCATTATTGACTAGGATTAGGGAGTGATCATCTTGCCAAGTTTCAACCTCTACCTCTGTGATCCAGATGGTTATAGCCCCAGCTCTGGGAATGGCTATTAAAGTCTCCAACTGCTATAAAGTTGGTGGCTGGTACCTGTATAGTGCTGAGACTCAGGGGTTTATTGTTCGGACAGTAATAGTTCAGGAGTTCTATTTCCATCTTGTCTACCTTTAGCTGCAACAGCTGATATTCTGCTCCATCCATGAAGGTTTTCCTTTCGTGTGCAGGAATGTTATTCCTTACAAGAGTAAGTACTCCTCCTTTTCGTCTATCTTGTCTGTCGGATCTGAAGCATTGATATCCCCTTATTTTAAAGGTTTGATCTGCTTTCAAGTGAGTCTCTTGGATACAGCAAACACTGACTTGCTTCTCATACAAGATGTTTTCCAGCTCTGTCTTTTTGCTGTATCCAGCCTGCTTGCTGTTCACTCCCTCTGCATTCCAGTGCATCATGACAAGTGGCACTCTGGGTTTCTCTTTTTCTGTTTTGTTTTGGTCAGTAGTTCTCCTCCGCCGTCTGCTGACTCCACAAGACGGTCTAGAGGGTCCTCCAGTAGCTGAGGGTGGGCTCTGTCGAGGCTCAGAGCCCGGCACTGCACCTGCCTGGTGGAGCTCCACAGGGCGAGCACCAGTACGAGATTTATTTGACGGTGTACTCTCCATAGAAAAAAAAAAGCGAGTTGCGTGATACTGTGGTTTCCGGTGCGCCTTCTGGCCCAGTATCTACGACTTTAGCACCTGTTCAACGGGAGAGTGGGCTCATCCCTAATCTGTTTAAGTTTCCAGTAGTAGACTATTCGCAAGCAGCCTGGGGGTGTCACTGCTCTGCGCGGACCTTGTTTACCGAGGCGGCGTCCGAGCTCGTATGGTAAAAATATGGTTGCGTTATCTTCAAAATAGCCCTGTCTTTCCCGTGGCTTTTCTGCCATCCTGCAACTTTGAGTTAGGGAGTTCTGAGCTCCAGTCTCTTTCCCAGGCATTTTATCCTGGCCTGGCACGCATACAGAGGACCCCACTTCTGGTTCTAAGTTAGCAGTTGGGGATAGGTGGGGTAGCACACTGTGCATTCCCCGTCATCCAGGGGGCTCTCCAACTATGCAGAGCTTGCACAATGCTGTGCTCTGGTTCTGGGCTCTCCCAAGGAATCCTCACGTCCTGCACAGAG
The DNA here is from genome assembly GCA_024509875.1 of Oreohelix idahoensis. NCBI lineage: Eukaryota > Metazoa > Mollusca > Gastropoda > Stylommatophora > Oreohelicidae > Oreohelix > Oreohelix idahoensis. Next base: position 192,029 of record JAMPIV010007172.1, read on the forward strand.
CCACTTCCAGATACCCACCACCTGCCAACCCTCCATTGTAGAAATCTCCTGCATGCGGCCATCCAGTCAAGAGCCAGTATTAAGTCTGGTGCCCAAGTGATCCCCCCAAGCTCAGTGTGCAATGCTTGGTTCTCATCATGCTGCAACACAGGGGGGATTGTGATGCTCAGCCATCTCTCTCAACTCTGCACCGATATGTGACATCGGGGACTTAACTGTGCCTCAGTACTGGGAGGCCCCGTTTCCGGGTACACCACACACAGCCAATTGAGGCAACGGTCGCCGTGGGCATGTCTTCAGTGGGGAAGTTGTGGAGTCTTCCTGTCCATGTTCTTGCACATCCTAACACTGCCCGCAAGACATCGGAGGTTTGGAGAGTGGCCTTCTCTTGAGACAGACATGAAGGGGTTGAAGAAGATATGGAAAAACCTTCAACAGATGGCACCGGACAGGAAGACTTGGCATAAGTTCGTTGAAGGCCTCTGCTCCTTGGGGAGCTGAAAGAAGATGGTGATGACAATTGCATTGATGTTTTTATTTGGTGTTCTCTTCAATTTCTTTGCCTAACGGCTGCCATTGAAGTTTTGTCCTGTGATCTATCTCAGTCATGCAGTTCTAGGTAGACTACTCATATTTCTTCCCCATATCTTCTGTATCTGTTAAACTGCAGTTCTCTTCTCCATATGTTCTTGAGGTAGTCCTCTTCATCTTTAACCCTATGGGTTCTTGAACAAAGACTGCCTGATGGTGCAGATGCATGACATTCTCACTGTTTGACCTGGTCACCTCCAGTATCTTTCTCTCAGCCTCATATAATTCTTATGTGGGTTTCTAAGAAAACACACGGCTAATGCTCCTCATGACATAAGAGGAAACTAATATGAGGTGCCTAGGGCTGGCAACCGTATCAAGTTTAACAAGCTGCTACAGAAACCACAGCAGCATGAGCACATGAGTTATGTGGTTCAGGCTTCTTGCAAGGGGACCAGCTAGCTACCTTGGTGGATCGTAGGGAACAAAAAGGGAAATTAAAGAACCAATTGTTCTCTCATCTCTTGGATGTTCTGTTAATCTTGTGCTTTTCTCAGGATTTTAGTTTCTCCATTTATTCTATGTGCCCCGTCATGTTCTTCATGAAGTACACCTTGCAGAACTATTTGGTATAAGAACTAGAGTGCGACAGAGATGCCAGTTGTCACTATTTCTCTTCATTTGAATGTGAGCGAAAGGAAGGGCAGAATGTTAGACGGGCCTGTGTGCCCAATTCTCAACCCTTTGAAAATACAGTTCGTTCGTTCGTTCCTTTACATCTTGTACTGGTGTTTCTTCCAGCACAATCTTGCTTTCGTTTCCTGCATTTATTCTCACTATCTTTGAGTGACATCCAGGTGGGGGTGCCATCAGATACTATTATGACATTACTGTACTGTATAAAAATGTACTTGCAAGCATAATATACTTTTCTGTGTGTTTATTTATGGGGAGGGAGAATGCGAAAGGTATGATCTGCCTGGGGTGCCTAATATTATAAGTGCAACCCTGGAGAAGAGAGCTGGAAACTTATTTGAATTATCCTACTATGAATCTTCTAAAGAAGACATTCAAGAATCCTCCAAGATAGGATCACTTTGAGAGATATGATTAAAGGGTTATACTCCACAGGGAACAATATATCACATCAAAGTCACTCTTTAGTGGATAGCACAGCACACATACCAGGCAATGAAAAAGCAAAACTAGGAGCAATCTTGGTTCAATAAGCATACAGCTAAACTAATGCCCCAAAAGACTTCAAGGAAGAATGGCTGAACTGATAGGCTAATGGGTTGGGGCACGTGCCATGTACAATGAAATGACCCACACAGTCAAAAGTGACATCAACAACCTAGATCGCATGGAGCAGAACAAAATCGTCAGACACAGCATGCATTTCAGATTTCCTGAACTGTACCTATCCATATGAGAATTCAAATTTTGCGGCTCACTTGCCCAGCACTCACCACAGAAATAGGAAAACTATTGCCGGGCTCCCCACTAACCACACGCTATACACAGCACCACCTAACAGCTATGGAACATGAGCAGATGTTTCAACATACCGTCGGTTGTGATAGAGCGACAAGCTCAGAAGCTCTTGTTACACAAAAACAATAACTCCAGAAGGAGCTGATATGTGAGGAAGAATAAGTGGAGTTTCTATGAACTGAATCAGACTTTTTTTTTTTTTTTAACTGTAGTACAAACAGAGATAAGTTTTTGACCAGTACTTTGATGTGGAACTAGAAGAAAGCAGACTGGACAATGTACCAGCATCATACTTGTATACTGGCTAGAGATCTGACTGTAGATAAAGACGTCAATAAGATAGTCAATGAATTCAGCAGATGCATACTACAGGCTGCTCGTAAGCACTACAAACCATATTGGAATAGTGAACTAGTACTAGAGCAACTGCACAATGACGTGGAAACATCTCGAAAGCAGGCAGAGACCAGTCCATGTCAAGAACATCACAATAACTACCAACATGCTAAGGCCAAATTTGAAAGGGCCAAGTTGCAGGCCAGGCAGAGAAGCTGGAAGGAGAAAAGAGTCCTTGAACTTTGAAAGAGATACAAGGAAACTGTAGAAACTGGTAAAACCACTTAATGATGAGGGTACAGGGAGAAACTCAAAGATTGCAATATAAAGATGGAAATATCCTCACATGAAAACAGGCAGCTGATCACTTTGCAGATACCTTTGCTAAAGACAACAACATCGAAGTTAGCCCAGAGAAGCAACAGGAGATTCGTGAGAAACAACAATACGCAGGACGAGATGGAACCATACCTGAAGTTATGGAGGCGCCAATCACATTCAGAGAACTGGAGCTTGCAATATCAAAATTGAAAATGAGAAAGTCGCCAGGAGTTGATGGAGTGTCCAATGAAATGATTAAGAACTTGGGAACCGCAGCAAAAACAAAGCTGCTGCAGATCTTCAATATCTGTTGGAACTTGGGCAGAGTTCCACAGACCTGGAAGGAAGCAATCATGATACGACTCCCATTTCCTAGTCTACATCAACGACCTGGTTGCTGAACTACCACATAGAATGAAAGTGGCAATGTACGCTGATGACCTGGTAATATGGTGCACAGATGAGCATGCAACAGTGGCCACCAAACTGCTACAAAGAGCTATAGATGCCTTAACCTCATGGGCAAATAGATGGTGTGTCGGCATCTATACAGTTATGAGCAGCACTACGCTCTTCACCCTCTCTCCAAAACAAAAAGCTGGTGTCATCAAGATAAATGGAGAGCTCATGAGAGAAGATAAACAACCCACCTATCTCGGAGTTACATTCGATGATAGGCTGATATGGAAGCAACACATCAACAAGGCAGCAACAAAGGCCAGGAGGAAGCTAGCCATCCTGAGAAAACTAAGTGGAATCACGTGGGGAGCCAGTGGGAAATACTTAGTAAAGTTTACCAGCAGGGCATACGACCACATCTGGAATATGGGTCACCTTCGTGGTGTCCAGCATCAAACACCACATTACAAGAGCTAGATAAGGTGCAAAACCAGGCGCTTAGGGTCATCACGGGGGCAATGAAATCAACGCCTATAGTGGAGATGGAGAAAATGGGGAGGATACAAGCACTGAGAGAACGCAGAGACACGAAAGTGCTAACACAGGCAGAAAAGTTTCTCTGTATGCCGAGCCATCCAATGAAGGACAAATTCCAAAACCTAACAATGGGGCGATTGAAATGAAGCAGTTTATCCACCAGGCCAGACGACTTCGTAGACAAACCTTAAACTTGCCTGAAGTTGACAGCCCCCTAAAGTCTGAGCCAGAACAAACCCCTTGGAGAGAGGAAACTGGACTACCAGTATACATCCAGACAAAAGTGAAAGGAATACTCGACAAGGATGAACAGAACAGCGTGCAACGTAGGACAGTCACTCTCAGTTTCTTGGATGATGAATACCCACAGAACCCCTGGGTCCAAGTATACACGGATGGGTCAGCACAAAATGCAGTAAAGAATGGAGGAGCAGGAGTGTACATAGAATACGCAAACAACACTAGGGATACGGTCAAAGTACCAACGGAGAAATTCTGTAACAACTATGATGCAGAAATCCAGGCAATCAAGGTGGCAACCGAGAAACTGTTAACACCAATCTCGGTCCACAGCCTGTAGTATTCCTGACAGATGCAAGATCAGCACTTCAAGCACTTCAGTCCAGAAAATTACCAGGTATACAAGCCTTACTGTCTGAACTGTGCAACCAGCGCAAGGTCGCCATGCAGTGGATACCGTCTCATTGTGAAATACCAGGAAACGAGAGAGCAGACCGACTGGCTAAAGAAGGTGCTGCAGACGAGCAACCGGATGTACCAGTTACGTACCATCAGAAGAAAAAGATGATCAAATCAATCAGAAAGCCACCAACACAGGATAACTACCAATCTATGAACAGATCAGAACAAATTGTCATTCTGCGCCTCAGAACAGGACACAACCGACTCCGCAGCCACATGTATAAAAAATGTAAGATTGGCAATTCAGCCGTGTGGACGGGCACCCCAGACTGCAGAGCACATACTTAAAGACTGCCCCGAATATGATATATTGAGGCAAACCCACTGGCCCAGAGAAATAACACTGGACGCAAAACTATACGGACCTCTGTATGAACTATAAAAGACAGTGAAGTTTATACAAGAAACAACATTGCAGATATAGACAATATATTTCAAGCGAACGAAACAAGAAGAAGAAATCAGTGGCCAGATGTACGTAAGAAAGACAGTTATCTATTAAAATTAATGAATGAGTCGTGGACGATAAAGTTTCAACTAACTAAAAAGTTCCGAAACAATCAAGACCACTGTAAAGAACTAGGCTAAATACGTTAGGTATGGTACGGTTCCACAGAGTACACCACCTATTGAACAAGCTAAAAATAAGAACTACTGATGAGTTAACTGTGGCACTGATAAAGTGACTGCTGAACATTTGCTGCGAGTGCGCAACATATGAGAAACGGAGAAAGCACATATAGTCGTCACCAGTACCATTCCTGGACAAACTATGGAAATGCCAACAACCTCAAGCTGGTCACTTCTTTCGTACATATTCAAGTTACTGTAACATCTACATATTTTGTTCTCCATTTTGAAGAGGAAGACTAAGGGGAATCGTCTTTCTCATTCAGATTTCTAGAGAATATACTGTCATGTGTTTCTTGTGCGGCATTTACCCTCCCTCCCGTCTGCATCTTGAGGGGACCGCATTGTCCTCCTTGGTTCATGAAATAGGTTATGCTTTTTCCACATCAGGACCCCATTAACAGAGCTCACAGGCCTTTCAATATATTTGTATGGTGCATTGACCATAAGTCATGATAAGTTTAACTACAAAGATTCAATGAAGTTGAAATGGAATGAAATAAACCGACCACAGGAGAATTCATGCCGTCATTAGAACGTGCAGCAGAAAGTGCAAAACATGATTTCTCGTCATATTTTGGCTAGGTACTAGCTCGTTAAGGATCACAGAAGAAAGACGCCACCAGGCGTAATGGCCGGTGACTGCTTTGATGGTCGGCGGCTAAGGATCAAAGACTAGCTCGTTATCAACATACAGCTGTATCAACTATATTTCAGAAACGTCAGTAATGTTAATGTAAAAATACAGCAGTATTCAAAAGCACAACTCACTCCACTGGGAACAAAGCTAAACTGAGAACTGATTAGTGGCGGGTGAGCGCATCCATTGCCGGCAAGGCTGTTGTGAATAAGATGCTGGTTAACATAATTGAAAGTCCTAGCATGTGGTAAGTCGTTAACTGAAGGGTTCGTTAATAGAGTCCACTGTACAGGCCACGTGTGCTAGACCAGTTTGGCGAGTTATACAAGAAACGTTTTGGGAGTGCGTTATCAAAAGACAGCCGTGGGTTGTCCGGCGTCAGATATTGGAGATCGAAGTAGGGTATTCCAAATAAAAATAGAAGAATGGTTAGTTACAACTTATCTGTAAATAAATAACAGACAAGGATGGAGGATTGGATGGACAGACAAGAACACACATACAGATATATTGGATAAAAGAGACAGAGAGAGAGAGATATATAATACAGAGACAGATTGATTGATTGATAATAGTTACAAGATTTATTGATAATAGTTACAGAGACTACCGAGTTTTATTTATAAAATTCGAAGATACTGAAATTATATGCTGTCGTATCTTCACTGCTACGGAAGACAAGAAATAGACAAGCGCCAGTTGGACAAGAGATGAGAAGACAACGCTGGAGGTGAATAGGATACACATCGATGAAACTTATTGATACAGGTCCTTGGTCTGGAATTCCCTGAGTAAGAGAGGTAGAGGAAGACCAACGAACATATTGAGACGAGAACTGAAGACCAGTGGCGTACTAAGGGGGTGCGAGGGGGGCGGTCCGCCCCGGGTGACAACTAGGAAGGGGGGTGCCATCGGACACTATAAATATAGTACTTATAGTTAAAATGTTACTTACTAGTGTGTTTCTTTACTGAGGGAGGGGGTGTCAGAGGTAAGATCCGCCCCGGGTGCCAAGTACTTTAGGGACGCCTCTGCTGAAGATAGACATGAAGAAGACGTGGAAAGACCTTGAACTGATGGCGCGGGACAGAAATACTTTGCATACGTTTGTTGAAGGCCTATGCTTCTAAGGGAGCTGAAGTGCGATGAATGAATCTGCTCTGTATGTTTCCTGACGGCGACATTGTGTCAAAAAATTTCCCCCCCCCCCCCCCTTTTAAAAAATTTTAAATAAACAATGCCACTGACAAGATGATATTCACGTGTTTCATGTTAACCCACTATTTTTATTCGATGGTTACTTCATTACTTTCTACGTTTGCCGTGAAGTGTAGTGGGAATCTGGCCGTGAAGTGTAGTGGGAATCTGGCCGTGAAGAGTAGTGGGAATCTGGCCGTGAAGTGTAGTGGGAACCTGGCCGTGAAGTGTAGTGGGAGTCTGAAGTTTGCGTTTTTGAGCCAAGAGTGTCGCATTGGCTCATGTGAGCCCGTGTTGTAGAATTTATGTGATGTTGTCTATGCATCTGTCTCTTGGTCTTCCCCGGGCCATGAAGCCTTATCTTATACTGTTGTTGGCTTGTTGTTGTTGTTGGCTTGTTGTTATTATTATTGATCCAGCGGCACTTGGGCTCTCGCCCTTTAGCATGATGCCATGTAGTGATATCTGCATGTTTTCGCAAGTTGTTTTGTTTCTCCGGTCAAGGTGTTCCACTTATCTAGCCTCGGAAGAAGGAGCATTTTCCTGACATCATCGAGTGCATGGCACTCAAAGAGGTGATAGTCAACAGTTTCGTAGGGGTAGTTACACAGCTGGCACTCTGGAGAGTGTTGTGGTTGGATTCTGTTCAAGTGATTGTTGAGTGGTATATGTTGTGTTCTGAGCCGGAAAATGATGCTCTAATCCCTCCTTGTAAGATGGCCGATGACCGGACTGTTGAAGGTACATGGTGGTAATTTATCTGGCTCCAGTCTCATGAGATGGCCAAACCAATGATGGCTAAATGCAGCAAAAAAGCAAAGAGCGATTTTAAGTGAGAAAAGTGTTCATGGTAGAACGAAGAAAAAGGTGCAAACAAGTGCAGTTGAACTGGGAAACTAATGAGAATTAGCAAAAATGAAGCCAGACAGAAAAATAGGAAAGAGAGAAATGAAACGGAGAGTGTAAAAGTGATGGAAAATAAATGGGAGAGTTGGTTACAGAAGAGACACTGTTATTTAAAAAAAAGTACAGGAGGTCGAGGCAACATGAACGTGTTGACGTTAAGTTGTCTATTGAACGTAGAACCAAGAGAGGAAGCACAAATAGAGATCAACAGCAGACCATCGTTGATTTGAAACGTGCAATTGACACTTGATACGATTAGAAAAGGAAATAATAAAGGAGGCGGAATGTGCAAAATGTTTATAACCATAATCTTATCCAATCCAGTTTTTCAATAAATATTCATGAAAACTTTCTTCTTTTTTTTTCAGTTCGTAATTTCAGGTACTTATTAATGTTAGGGAACGTTATATTTTTAGAGAAATAAGACTTCAGATATATTGAGTTAGATTTTTGTAGCAAAATGCGGAGTTTGTATTTCTGACTATTGTTTTCTTTACCCATAATTCCATCTTAGTTTTTGTCTGCGCATATCATGGCTACGCCATGCCTATCTATTTATACCTACAAGTTGGTAAATAACACGACGGCGATATCAGGTGATTCGCCGTGTAAGAATGGTAAGCACCCTAGTATTTTATATTAACACAAGGCTGCCATAATTAGTACAGGCAGTTTATAATACACAAGTAAAGTTTAGAGGTTAAATTTTAAGCGTTTAGTGGCCACTAAAAACCCGCCGATTCCTAAAATTTTGGCTTCACAGACGTCATAATAAACGAGTCTTCGCCGTAAAATAGCAAGTAAGAAAAACAAATATTGCAGTAATAGACCGTTCGCAACATAATCGGAATCTTTATTGCAAAATTAGGCGTAACTTTGTTGCATATGGAGCATTTGGAAGGTGCCCTTCTGCCCAAATGATTAACGAATTTTCGACTGGAGCACTGCCCTGATTGAATTGCATGATTTTATGCGAATACAACGGGGGTCATTGTAACAACAATTGTTAATAGGTAGCCTATTCTAAAATGCCAATTCTTTTAATTTCTAGGTGTCCAGGATTCTTTATAATTTGTTAATGTAAATAAATGTAAGTTCCCATTTTCATCACTACCACGGATGTAGAACCAGATAGCCTAGTGATGCTCTTCACACTTCATAGGTTGTGTCTAGCCTATTCCCACACGAGCTTGAGTTGCTTATTGGCCTGTTCCCACTCGTGTAGCCTAGAAATAATCTCCTGGGCTATTTGTTCACATGCAGTTTGTACATGTTTACAAAACAACAGTGAATAAACTTTGTATGTTCTAAAACATTCCCAATCCAGTGTAAGAACTGAACCTCCATGATTGTGACCTAGTTTGCACTAAAATAATCTGTTTTTTTGCAGGCCTATTTGGGGACGACAACAACAGTTCCAGTGCATTTTTGGGGGACAGGGACTAAAAAGCACAGTGTACTCAAGTGACACACCCGTGTGTTACCGGGGCCCGAAAGGGGAGCAAAGAATAGTAACACTGCACCCTACCACGCATGTCGTAAAAAGCGACTAAGGAGGGTTGGGCATGGGGCTTTTTACCCCATCCCGTAAAAAACTTCGCACAGTGGGCTGATCACCTGCTTGCCAACCAATCTGATTACGGAAACAATGATAGATTGTTTGGTCTGTTTTTGTTCCACAAAGACGCCACTAGGCGTGGTGGAAACAGCGATAGATTGATCAATTTGTTGTTGCCCTAAGACGCCACTAGGCGTACTGGCCACATACTGCTTTGCCGGTTGGTGGCTAAGGATGGAAGAAGAGAAGAAGACTCAAGTGACAAGTCTTCTTCCATTCTACAGTAACATTGCATTTCATTGTCACATAATTGGCTGATGGGAATGCATTATGTGTTTAATATAGGCCTACCAGAAAAAAAAGAATATGCTGACACAAAAGTAGGCTACATAAGAGAAAAAACATGAAAATAATGAACAAATAGAATTAGTAAACTGAACACTAATCATTATAATAACGTATCTTTTTTCCCACATCTCTTATGGACATAATGCGGAAAACAAAGAGTTTTAAGGAACAACACACCTATTTATAAAATGTGTAATTCGAAAAATATTCAGCCCTCAAAATAGACACTGCATAACATTTGTGTTTCTAACACTTTCACAACTCTTGTTCGTGTTTCTGTAATAAAGGACTTCTGATGTACAGAATTGCAAATGTGAGAAATAGACACTTACGCCATCTGACTTCCAGTATTATTTAATTTAAAGATGCAATGTTTGCTTAAGTAAATATTTTGATTTAGTTGTGTTAGTTGGAGATAACAGTTTTTGAATTGGGTGCTTTAATGTTAATAACATTGGTTGAAATGAAACACTGGGCCATCTTCTTTGAAGTCATCCCAGTAAGTCGCCCACATCATTAGGGTTAGGTTTAGGATACTTAACCCTAACCGTTACCCATTTTTACCACGTCTCTCAATTCTTTTTTAAGGCCCTACCTAACAGATATCCCACTGTGCTTCATTTCAACCAAAACATTATAAGCAGGATATTCTATTAACTGCGTTTGTAGAGTTTGTAACTATTAAAAATAAAATTTTAGCGATGGAAATTGGCTGTGATTATATCTTTAATCGCCCTGTGTATTTCTCTGGGGTCTCTGAAGAGACAAAGAAAGAATAGGTCTACTGCAACCTCAGGCATGTCGTACAAGGTGACTAATGTCAGGTGCATGGGGATGGCAACCTCATGCAAAAAAGATTGCCACAGAAACCTCCACTGAAAGAGCTTGTGACTGCTTGGTACAGGCTTCCTGCAGGACCAGTGGCAGTGATAGATCCATGCTTTGTAAAGGGCACAAAGGAAAATTATGATGATATCATTCATCAAAATAATTTAATCTTTTTAGAAATCTGCTCGGATTATGTCATTAATCTAAATAATTTAATCTTTTAAAATGTTTTTGCTTGTCCACAGTGTTTTGTGTCAGCTTCTGAGTGGGAGCTTTTCAAGTGAGATAGATCATCTATGAAGACTTGTTTGCTGGAAAAAATTCAATCGATCAAATTTTAAAAATCTGATTTGTATTGATGCTCCTGTTAGAGGCGCTCATCAAATTAATACACTATCGCAAGTTTATTCTTGAAGTAGCATACCAGTGCTCATTCTTTAGACCTGCATAGACAGACCATCCCAGCTCTTTGTAGCACAGAAGGCATATTTGTTTGCTCAGCTCTTTGAATTATGAAGTATTAAATTTCAGTATCCGCGTGTTAAATTCCATAAAAATGCCTGTAACAGGAAACACGGATCAAGAACATCCTACCCAAGAGTCAATGGAGCAGACTGGCTCTTTGGGCAGTGGTCATGTCTCTGATAGCTTGTCAGGCAGAGAACAGACATCAGACAATGGTGGCGCAGAAGTGTCTAGTACTACTGTTGATTCAGATCCTGTTTCAGAAACAAACCAGGTTTTGGCTGTTCATGGAGATTTATCTGAACATGTTCAGTCTATATCCACTGATGTCTTTTCCGATTCCCAGCATGTTATCAAAGACAGGGCTGCCTCAGCCGATGAGCTTTCCTCAAATCCTAGCACTAGCTCAGCTGGTTTAGGCAAGGGTTTTCAAGACGCCTTTGCAGCCTTTGCTTCAGCTGTATGTAGAGAACCAGAGGAAGAAAGCCCAATGGATATCTCTAAAACCACAACAGAATCAGGACAAGAAGATGTGGTAGCAACAGCTAATGGCACAGCAAATATTTCTGCTGTGGATTCTGTAGTGTCCTCTGCTATCGACTCTGGACAGATCACCACAACGGTGGAATCAGTTGCCAGATCTGAAATAGATGTTGAACATGTACAGAATGTCATGACTGATACAACTGGTGATCAGCATCAGGTGAGATATTTAGAACCGGACCCAGATAATCAGTCCTCACTTGGATCAGAGCAGGGTCAGATTGGTGAACAGATATCCCAGACACAGTACACTGAATCTCATCCTGCAGAAGCTGCTGCATCCAGTGATTCTGTTTACTTCATTCAAATGACAGATGCCTCTGGGCAGGTGGTCACGTCCATCATAGATCCAAATGATATTCCATCATACACTGACTCTGTTGTGTACAAGCAGTGTATGAGACCAGATGGGGAGATAGAGACAACAATTGTGTATTCTGCTGGCATGGCTGTCACCCAAGAAGAACAACCACCTCAAGAGCAGGTGGCAGCCGCCCCGGAGGAAACAGATTCCCAACAAGGGGAGCAGCAAATAATCTATGCCCATGACCTTAATGGACATTTGACTCCAATAGATTCTGCACAGTCTTTTAACGATGTTGCTCCACCAGGTAAACAGTTTGTTTACATGCAGGATTCCACTGGTCGAATCATACGAACAATAATGGATGCCAACCAAACTATGGTTCCTGGTCAACAGGTTTATTACACCCAGAGTGAAGATGGACGAATCATCACATCTGTCATGGACCCTGCCACAGCAGGGGTGTCAGAAGAAACAGCACAAGGACAGCAATCACAGGAGATGGTTGACCAGACTTACCAACAGCAGATGGAGGATATAGGTGTAGCAACACACCAGCATGAAGCTAGCACTTCTGTGGTAGGCGGAACATCAAATTTTAATATTGACAACAGTATGAGTGGCCTAAGCATGCTGGCAGAGTTGTCTCATCTTACAGCAGGTCAAGGTAGGTTGTCTGTGTTTCTTATATCCATTTTTATAGCTATCCATTTTTGTTTTTTGCCTCTATATGCATTGCCAGTTAGTTCAGCTGCTTTGTGCATGAAACAAAATACACCATAATTGAAGGTATAAATATCAGCTTGAAGTGGTAGAACAGCAGAAGAGTCATTATTTTGCATTAGTGAGCTAGACATTTAAAAATATATATTGGGTATGCATGGACACATAACTGAAGTCATCCTTATATGACCACAAGCCATGCACAATGCTACAGTATACATATGTGGAGTGAACCTCTGTGAGGCTAATTATACCCTCATTGACTCTTGAAATCATCCACACACTTTTAGGGATTCCCCCTGTGGTGAAACTTGTTGAGAACCCAGCATTGCCTACTAAGCTTGGAGAAGTCACTTAAGCCCCAGACGTGATTCTTTGGCTTTCACCTGGTTGACTGCTTGCAGGAGGATCTCACTATGGACCTAGTGATAGGCAGGGGGAGCTGAGAAGTGGCTCTGTGCAGGATGTGACGATTCCTTGGAAGAGCCCAGAACCAGAGCACAATATTTTAGCTCTGCATAGTTTGAGAGAGGGCCCCCCCCTCCTCCCATATGGCGGGGAATGCACAGTATACCACGTGCATCTTATTCCTAGCGTGGTACCAGATGTGAGGATCCTTAAATTGCAAGCCACGCTGGAGAAACTGGAGCTCATGATTTCAACTCAGCACGTTTCAGAATGGCAGAAAAGCCACAGATGCTGTGTAGATAATACCAAGGAGTCTTCAACTTGTTATTGGCTGCAAAAGAGCAAGAAGCTCAGCAACAGCAACAATATATTGGGTATCTCTGTTGTAGAAAATCATAGCTGTAATGCACACATGCTCGCACTCTTTTTTTTTTTTCCTGACGTGGTTTGCGCTGGAAGTTTTTTTTGTAAACTATGTAATAGTAATTGTTTTGTAACATTCAGATATTAGCAATGATTGATTAATAATGGCATGTTATTTTCTGTGATTTTAATTTTTTTTCATCTTTATTAGCTTTGTGCTTCTTTTGGAGCATGAGAAAGCTTCTTTGCTCCTTTGGAGCATGGAGCAGCCAATGCAGGTGGCCCCTTTGCAGGAACCCTTTATTAAGCAATTATGTGCCCTGTCGTAGTTGTTTTTATAAGTTTATTTTAAACGATGAGATGTTCAGTCCCATGTGCATCCTAACATTAGCCACCTCAGACTAAATGACTGAGGTCATGGTTTTATCCTGGTTTTTTTTTTCTTCTTTTGGTTGAAGTGGTTTTCACTTTCTGTTAGAGAAAAAATTGCTTCTATTTAAGGTTAAAATTTGTTTGCATTTCAAATATACCTGGTTAAAAAACATATTTTGAAATTATATGCGGTGTGCGAACTCATAATGTATCAGGAACTTCTGCTGAAGGATCCATTTCATAATGTATTGGGAAACTCTGCTGAAGGATCCATCTCATGTATTGGGAAACTCTGCTGAAGGAACCATCTTACAAGGGGATTGACATAAGTCTTGGACTTGACCATGAAGGACATGTCACAGAGAGCTGAAATTTTGTATAGCGTTTATTCCTTTTCAATATAGCCACCGTCTGAATTGACACACTTCTGCCATCTGTGCTTGACCTTGAAAAGACCTTGGGAGTAGAACACCCTATTTTTCAAACTAAACCAGTCATCACATGCCAGTATAACCTCTTCATCGCTGTCAAAATGATTTCCTTTTAGTTGTTTTTTAAGATTTGGGAATAGAAAAAAGTCTGATGGAGCCAAATCTGGAGAATATGGTGGGTGTGGAAGAATTTCAATATTCAAATCGTTGGCTGCTAGCTGCACAAGCTGTACTTTGTGAGAGGGCGCGTTGTCTTGAAGCAAAGGAGGATTTTGAGTGCGCGTTATCCCTCGTTTCCTGGTCACAACCTTTCTTAGTTTTGTGAGAAGATCTGCATAGTACTGTCCATTAACTGTTTTGCCACGAGGCAGATAATCTTTCAAAAGGACACCTTTGCCGTCCCAAAAAACAGTCAGCATCACTTTTCCTGCAGATTTCTGCGCCCTCGGCTTGATAGGTGTTGGGGAGCCCGGGGTTTTCCATTGCATGCTGGCAATTTTGGATTCAGGGTCATAATGGTGTACCCATGCCTCATCTACTGTCACCATGGTCTCCAAAAAATTTTTTGACTGACACTTTTTGAGCAACTGTTGACAGCAATTTACCCTCGTTTGCTTCTGTTCACGTGTCAACAGTCGCGGAACCCAGCGTGCACACACTTTTCTCATGTTCAGTCTGTTGTGTAAAATTCTATAAACTGTTCTTTCATTTAGTTTTACTCTACTAGCTATCTCCACAATTGTCATTTTTCAATCCTGGTCAATGATTTTCTTCACTCTTGTTGCATTTTCATCGTTGCACTCTGAGGCTGGTCTACCAGATCTTGGCAAATCAGCAACATTTGAGAGGCCGCACTTAAACTGTTGACACCAGTTTTTTACCGAAGTATATGAAGGACGAGAATCATGACACACTGGTTCCATCTCCCTGTGTATTTCTGTAGGTGTTTTCCCCTGAAACATCAGAAATTTTATCACAGCTCTGGCCTCCTTCTTTTCCATTGTTTTGTCAAATCTTTGGAGCAGCAGATCCGGTCAGTAAGGTATATTGCACCGTAGCGGGAAAACCCATTGAAGAAACAAACGCGTACTTTACACATTCAGTGCAAATATGATGAACTTTAAATGTGCCAAGTTTCATCTTCCTCCTGTGACTCCTTCATGGTCAGGCCCCAGACTTATGTCAATCCCCTTGTATAATGTATCTGGAAATTCTGCTGAAGGATCCATCTCATAATGTATTGGGAAACTGCAGAAGGATCCATCTCATAATGTATTGGGTAACACAGCGGAAGGATCCATCTCAAAATGTATTGGGGAAACTCTGCTGAAGAATCCATCTCATAATGTATTGGGAAACTCTGCTGACGGATCCATCTCAGGATGTATTGGGAAACTGTGCTGAAGGACCCATCTCATAATGTATTGAGAAACTGTGCTGAAGGACCCATCTCATAATGTATTGGGAAACTGTGCTGACGGTTCCATCTCAGGATGTATTGGGAAACTGTGCTGAAGGACCCATCTCATAATGTATTGGGAAACTGTGCTGACGGATCCATCTCAGGATGTATTGGGAAACTGTGCTGAAGGACCCATCTCATAATGTATTGGGAAACTGTGCTGAAGGACCCATCTCATAATGTATTGGGAAACTCTGCTGACGGATCCATCTCGGGATGTATTGGGAAACTGTGCTGAAGGACCCATCTCATAATGTATTGGGAAACTGTGCTGACGGATCCATCTCAGGATGTATTGGGAAACTGTGCTGAAGGACCCATCTCATAATGTATTGGGAAACTGCAGAAAGATCCATCTCATATTGTATTGGGAAACTCTGCTGAAGGATCCATCTAAAAATGTATTGGGAAACTCTGCTGAAGGACCCATCTCAAAATGTATTGGGAAACTCTGCTGAAGGATCCATCTCATGTATCTGGAAGTTCTGCTGAAGGATTCATCTCATGATACAGGTGCCCAAAGTTTGAGGCTCAGGCTTTTGACACTTAAAAGCTTTTCAGAATATTTCTTGCTGTATCAATTGTTTGCCACATGTAATTTCTGAGGAGACAAACAAGAATAAGACAAATACACCCTCAGGCATGCCATAAGAGCCAATCAATTTAAAGTTGTGCATGAGGCAGGTAACTACTTGTAAAACAAATTGCTACAGAAACAAGAGGACGTGGATGCTTTAGTACAGGCTTCTGCAAGACAACCAACTGCAGTGATAGCTGAATGGCTGCATAAGGGGCAGACGGGGACATGTGGATGATATAAGTTGTTTCATGTTTTGATATTGGTTAATAATAAAATACTGAATGAAAGTTGTAATTATAAAGAACAGTTCCAAATATGCAGCACAAATACACATAATAGCATTCACAAAACATGCTCAGATAAATGCAGGAAAACATGGTGTATGTGCAGGTTATGTTTACCTTTATTAAGCAAAAAAAATGTGCTGTGAGTCTTGGGATACTTAATGCTAATTTTATTTATCTATACTACTGGACAAAAGTTAAGGGCCACCATTCAGTTTAGACAAGGTTTATATAATTGATTGGCAAACTGTAAAGACAAGTGAAAATGTCATTAAAACTGAGCTCAGAGAAATGTGTATACATTTCTGTGTGCACTAGGTTAATTTTTTTTTAATGTCCAAAAACTGGGTCACTTTAACCCGCACGTGAAAATTGCCATTGTTGCTGCAAAAACTCATGGTTTTTGCAACACGCCCCAATAGTTCAAAAGGTGAAACAGTGAGTTGAATTTGAATGCACGTGGAAAATGATCATCGGTAAAGAGTGTTCACCGTTGGTATGCAATAAATCGGTATGACAAGTGGTCGAAATGATCACTGCATTAGCCATGCCACCAAGGAGAAGTCTCAGCACTGTAGACCGTGGTCAAGCCATGGCATGGATTCAGGATGGTCAATCTGTTCGTCATGTTGCAAGACGTTTAGCAGTGTCCCACTCTACCATTCAGAGACTTCTTGAGAGATTTCAAGCTACCGGACATTTGGAAAAATTAACCCTGCTCACGAAGAATTATATAAATCTTGTCTAAACCGAATGGCGGCCCTTAACTCTTTCAGTCCCAAGCAAAAAAGTGGGTTTGGCCCAAGCAAAAATGGCCACCCCAGTGCGTTTTTATTGTTGTTGTTTGTAAATAATTTTTTAAATGTTCATTGCATAAATAACTTTGTTGTTGTATATGAAACTGAAGGTAATTGGATGTACTTTACTCTTGTGCTACAAGTATAAAAGCTTTCATTGAACAATGATTAGTTATTCAAGGTAAAATGGAGGAAATGCGCTTAAAAAATGATTAGTTATTCAAGAAAAAATGGAGGAAATGCGCTTAAAAAAACCGCTTTAAAAATCTAAAATAAATATCTCAAAACAGAAACACGTTCACTCTTAAACACGTGCGGTATTTAAAAGAATGTACTTGCAGTCGGAAATGACTTTATGGGTAGTTATAATTAGAAACAGTCTCAAACAGAGGCACATATACTAAAGGCTTTTTAAAGTCGATTGGGTCAAGCGCGTCTAACCGCTGAGGCTTTATAAAGTCGATTGGGACTTAAAGAGTTAACTTTTGTCCAGTAGTATATATAATGACCTTTATCTATGACCTAACCATTCCTTATGGGGCCACTACTGCAGCTGGTCATTTCAAGAAGCCTGCACGTAAACCTAATTATGTGCTATTTGTTTTACATTATGAGGTTGATAGCCCCATGCACAACCTCATGTTATCGCCTCTTACTGCATGCCCGGGGGAAGAAGTATTCCTATACCCAAGGGACCTTCGTAGGACACACATGTGTGCACACACACATAATATATATATATATATATATATATATACACAAATTCAACGAATGTTTACAGTATTTGGAGTGTTGAGAATTCCAGATGCCTGATAAAAGGTCGCATACTGTATTTTGTTCCCTCTTGCTGTTTGCATGAAGTAATTAAAGCAGCTGGGTTGTTTTCCCACCAGTAAAACAGATGGGGCTGGATGTCATAAGCTACTACCACATGCTACTATACGTAGTGAAACCCCAGTTCAGCGTTCATTTTTATTTTCAGGTTTGGCCACAGAGCAAAGAGCAGCATCAAGCACTGACAGCAACTCAGTAGATCAGGATGAGTTTAGGCCAATTGGAATGGTGACTAGGCAAGGACCTGGTGATGAAGGCTTGGATTCGGTCAGCTCAGACATTGCTCAGCTAAAAGTCGGTGAGACAGATTCTGATAGTCTCGACCAGAGCTCTTCTCCATTAGACGGAGATGGTACTGGTGAGCCTGCAACCTTTTGATTGGTTTCTGGCATGAATATTCTGCAAACTATTAGTGATAGCCACTCTTTTTTTGTTTTTTGGTAATGGGGACTTGATGAAATGCTAAATTTATCTTCTTTCTTCAATGTCTTTATGCTTTGAACCATAGCACCAAAAGTTTAAGTGAGGTCAACATTTTTTTTATTCCTGTGTGGAACATTGGGCTGCTTTTCTTTTTTTTTGTTTGTTTTAAGTGTGGCATATTCTGCTCTTGCTTTATACCTACATTTTCTCATTGGCAAACAATACAGCATGTGAAAAAGTGTTCCCATATTTCATTTAAAGTCTCTTAATGAACTGGAAAGTCACATAACTTCAGGTGTAAAGCTTTTATTTTGATGAAAAAAAAAACCCAGTGATACAAATTCTGCCAGAAAACTAGTAACAGGAAGTGTGCATGGTTCTTAACTCTTTGACTCCACAGCAACGCTCTGAACGTTGCAAAATTTAACACGCCGTGCCACAGCAACGCTCACAGCGTGGTTTTTAGTTTATCACGCATAAACCTTAAAAATCGTCCGTTTAATGCAGTTCATATATTGAAATTCGTAGAATGACTTCCGCTACTATCTAAACAACTAATTTGACTGTAGTTAATCAGCACGTGTGCGTGTTTTGATGTTATTATCACAATTTTTGTGAAGATTTGCGTGTTTGCGTTTTTCGTCGTTATTGCTAGAGAAATATGTCACGCTTTATATTTACATTTTCTAAGTCTCCTAAGCAAATAATTGTGTCAAACTACTTTGAAACATTGCTGACATTGATGATGATTGTTTGGTAGTCACAGTTTGTTGTCAAAATACGGAATCTGTGCAGAAAAGCTAGACACACTAGGTTTAGTTGATGAGTTGGCGTAGTCGTATTCTGGCCGATCAAAAAGCAACAAAACTAGACCTACCGTAACAACTAATCACTAGTCCTAGGTAGAAGATGAAGCTAGGGATACTATTAAAACATTAAACAAGAGTAAAAAAGTTTTTATATAACGTTATTCTCCTTTATTTGTTTGAAAATTACGTAATGCACGATTGCATAATTTGTATTTTTCTTACAAAGGACCACGGAAAAACTGGTGTGAATAACACTAAATGTACTAATTGTGGCCATAAGCATGTTTTCTTTTACTTGTATATGGATTAACTTGATGTTTGAAGACTAAAAAGAAAGTTTTATTGTCTACAACAGTAATTTGTCTTTGGTTAGATCGTATTCTACAGTCAACTTTTTAGCGTTTTTCAATTTTACATGCAAAATGTTTTAAGTATACCGAACATACTTGTGTTAATACTACCAAAGACATTATATATTTGAATTCTCTATCAATTTCCCTACAGTTTGGTATATAATAAGTACATGTTCAAAGGAAAATTCACAAACAAATTTAGACTGAAAGATGAACACTTCACTCTATAAAATTCTGTCCACAAAAAAAGTCTGGCACAGCGTGCAAAATAACTCTGGAATGAATGAGTTAAGCAGTGTCCTGTTTGTAAATGTTTTACGTCTGCTTGCTCCATCACATGGTTTCGCTAGTCTGGGTTCTTTCTGGAAACATGAGTACTTTTCATAGGCTTATATCAGGAAAATTGAACGCATTGTTACTAAATATTTTAGAATAGGTGAATGGGGAAATGGTGTTAAGTGTGTTTATACAAATTACAGTGAATATAGACTGCATAAAAAATGTAAATGGTATTGAATAAGTGTAGGCTAATCCAATTATCAGTTTTGATTAAACTGTGTTATTGCCTGCTAGTATTTCTGCTTTTATTTGTTTATTTATTATTTAAAGATTTCTATTATATTTATCGTAGCTTCTAGAAGTTTTGAAGTTTTTAATGCTCTAATATGTCTAACTTGCAATTATATATTTCTTGTATACAGGGCAGGAAGAGACGCTCATTGCTAAAATTGCATCCCAGATGAAGGACGAGCAGATCCCGCCATCATACACAGTGTCCAGAGACAACTTGTTTGTCCAGTGGCAGAACCTGGATGCCATGTGCTGGATGGATGTTGTTCTTATTATGCTGGTCAACTCTCCAACCCTTCGCCCTTTGGTCAACCTTGACCCAGCCCATGAGTTGGCATCAACTTTGTTAATAACACTTCTGAAAGCAAATCGACAAGCACAGGTAAGATAACATTTACTGGAAGTGTATGTTGTCTAAACTCCACGTGTTTCCCTAGGGGTTCTGGAGACAAAGAGAATAGGACCATAGTTACCTCAGGCATGTCGTAAGAGGCAGTTTTTTTTTACACTAAACACTTAAACAAATGAAACAACTCACATGGGCCTAATTGCTGCAACTTTACCCATCCAATTGAGACAGTTCGGCGTGTGCTGCTCAGTTGTCCAGACTCCACAGAAAGAAGACTTCTCCGGGCTTCCCAACAGTCACAAACACTCTTTACATCACCAAATAACAGCTACAGAACACATGCTAATTCTTAAACTTTGCAGAGGCTAGGCAAGACCGATGAGCTCAGTAGCCTATTTTAACAACAAAATGCAGTTGATATTAGGTTGTGCTTGTGACTGGCAACATCATTGTGTAAAACAAATTGCCATAGAAACCACCATAGCAGGAGCAAGAAACCACCGTAGCAGGAGTAAGAAACCACTGTAGCAGGAGTAAGAAACCACTGTAGCAGGAGTAAGAAACCACTGTAGCAGGAGTAAGAAACCACTGTAGCAGGAGTAAGAAACCACCGTAGCAGGAGTAAGAAACCACTGTAGCAGGAATAAGAAACCACCGTAGCAGCAGCACACAAAGTGCATTGGTGCAGGAATCCTGCATTGGGGTCAGCTGCGGTGGTTGTTCCATGCTACTTACGCAGCCAGAAAAGTGAATGATGATGTACATTCAATCAATTGCCCTATCAAATTGTCAGGTATCACTCCATACGTTGTATCGATATCTAACAGTAAACTATTCTTTATACGCCTTCTTGTCCCTTGCCATTAGCTGAATATCTTTTCATGTCTTCTTCATCCCCTTCATATGTCACTAGTTATCTTCTCCTTGTGTTGTTTGGTCTTCCTCGACTTCTTACCTTGGGGAATGAGGGCCGCCCGGTAATGCTATCAACAGGTTTTCTCAGTGTATGTCCTATCCATCTCCAGCGCCTTCTTCTCATCTCTTGTTCTCACCGGGGCATGTCTAATTCTCGCCTTCAGTTCCAAATGAGTGATCTTGTCATAATACTTCAATCCTTCTGTCTAAGCAAACACCCATTTATGTAGGTGAATCTTCTTGGTGGTTGTTCTCCATGTTTCAGAGCCATACAATAGGACTGACTTGACATTTAAGTTGGAAAATCTGATTTCTGTGTTCGACCTTATTTTTTTTTATCTCCATAGATTTACCAATGCAGTAAGGCTCCTCTAGCCTTTTGTATTCTTATTTTGAAATTATTATCTGTCCCTCCAACCGTGTCTATATTGCTACCAAGATATGTGTATGATTCTGCATCTTATAGTGGTGTTTCTTCCAGTACAAAATAATTATTGTTTCTTGCATTCTCACTTATTGTTTTCTCCCTGTGTGTTTTCAGACCCACTTGCAATAAAGGCAGATGGATAATGAAAGCTGTGCCATTTTCATTAAAGTGAAAAAATGACTCAAATGTCATAGATTTTTCAGTCCAAGTCACATTTTTGTTTTTAAACATATCTGATTTTAAGCATCAGAAGAATTTGGATATCTGATTTTAAGCATCAGAAGAATTTGGAAGGAGAGAAAGGATGTAAAACCTGTGTGAGACTAGCTAACTTTTTGGGGTTTTTGTTGTGTAAGTGTTTATATTACTGAAGAGATATATGTGGCCCATGATTTTGAAGATGAAGAAAGGGCATGGACTAGGTTGTTTTTTTTGGGGGAATACTGACAGTTTCTTTGTGGCTCCATGTGATCTTGCTTATCTTTAGATTGGAAGCTTTTCAGAGAATTGCTTCTGTATGACAGAATCATTTCCGTATAAACCCAAGGAACTTTCTCTTACTTACATTACCACAAATTTGTTACTCAGGGTACAATTTTGGTTTCTGGATATCACTTTGCAAAGGCTTTTTCTGCTCTTTATTTCTAAGTTTCATCTTCCATCTGATATTAGTATACCAGGTATATCTGTGGGCTTGCTCCAGAAGGTACTTGTTTATGTATTCTGGAGGATTTTGATAGAGTGGCAGTGTTTAGAATGCTTGCTTCTCGAGGTAAAGTTACCTGGTTCGAAACATGGAATCGTCATACGCCAGTCTACACAGCACTAAATGGGTACCTACCTCTGCTCTTGAGTTCATTCATTCATAACCCTCCACTCCCAAAGGAGCATAGGCCTTCAACAAACACATGCCAAGTCCTCCTGTCACGTGCCATCATCTCAAGTTCTTTCCATGTTCTCCTCATCATTTTCACCTCTGTTTCCAACTCTCTTCTCCATGTGCTTCTTGGTCTACCTCTGCCTCTCTTGCCCTGGGGGTTCCAGAACAAGGACTGCCTTGTTCTTCCTGTCTACCCCCTTCCACTTTGTTTCACACATTCCCAGAACCTCGATTTTGTATTCCCTCATTTCTGCTGCTACTTGCGCCACTTTCCCTTGTTCGTTTAATGTCCGAACATTCCAGGTGCCAAATCTGGAAGTTCTCCTAGAAGAAAGAAGGTTAGTCAGCAACACAGACTCCTTTCGGCTTTCTCTGTGTTGCATCATACGCCTCCCAGCGAGAGGACCTTCCCCTGTCTTGGATGGCTGGGTTTTATTTTCTTTATTTGACTTGTCCATATTTGTTGAAGTTTTTTGTGGTTTAAATTTTTTTTTTTACAGGATGGGGTAACCGGCCCCATGCCCAACCCTCCTTAGTCGCCTTCTACGACATGCTTGGCAGGGGACAGTGTTACTATTCTTTGCTCCCCTTTCGGGCCCCGGTAACACACGGGTGTGCTCTTGAGTTAGGGAAGACTTAAGGCGGCGAGGAAGGGTGCTATCACCCCACTTTACACAGCTGAAACCAGGTATAGCAAAGTCCCTAATACTTCATTTCCTTATGATAGTATCTGTTAAGAGATTACCTTTCCCTTTATGTCTTCTTGCTTGCTTGTACACTGGTTCAGTTTATACATACATTCTTCTTGTTTGGTAATTTGTAGAAATATGTGAATATTCCCCTATGTCTTCTTCTTCTTCCGTCCTTAGCCACCGACCGTCAAAGCAGTCAGTGGCCATTACGCCTAGTGGCGTCTTAGGGCAACAGCAGATAGGTTTTCTTTGCCATTATTTCCCATCACGCCTAATGGCGTCTTTAGGGCAACGGCAAATCAACCCATTTGCTGTTGTTTCCGTAATCGAAGTGACTGGCAAACGGGTGATCAGCCCGTTGTTTTCCCCTATGTATAAAAGTAAAATATAATCATGTTATGACATACTTTGTTTCATTTGTGCATATTTCAGATTCTTTTGCAAAATATACTTAAAAAAAGCAGTGGAGCAGAGATCAGCAGCCTTCAGACAGGAGCTGGTAACTCTGTGTCAATGCAGGACCCAAAGACATCCAAGTTAGTCTGTAAAGAAAACATGGATGAAATAGGGAAGGCAATCAACATATTGTATGCCATGCGAGAAAAAATCTGGCAGGCACTGCAACCCAGATTACGTTGTGAGAGGGGAAAACATAACAGCCCTGTCTTGGTGTTACCATTGCTGGTGCGTGAGAAGCCGGCTATCAAGCAGATGTTCACTATGAATTACAGATATGTATTCAAGGTGATTATTCGTCAATCGCCCTGCTCATTATTCAGTTAGCTATTTATTTGCCCATTACTTACTTTCATTCATAAACCATTAATTACATGCTTTCACTATCTTGTAGAATGACAGAAAAGCCACAATAAAACATAATCTGTACTGTGAATAAATGCAATGGATTAAATAAACGTGAATATTTTGAATCTTGCGTTACTAGTATTGCAAGTATTCTACTACATTGGTACAGCGTATTCTCATCATTTTAAATGTTTTTTTTTTTTTTTTTTGCTTGTGGGATCATTTCCTCAAAGAGTATTCATGTACATGTTTTGTTAATACATATTGTTCTCGACTTGTGACCACTCATACTTATGATGGCCATCCCATTTTTCATATCATATTAATTGTCTTTCATAAATTTTATTCATTTTTTCTATACATTCATTATTTATTTCAGTACAGTGCTGTAAAGTACAATAATTCTATTTTATAATTTGTACATTGTATTATTTCACTATAAACAAAGAGTAAAGTTATTTACTACGTATTTTAGCAATAAGACATGTTAAATGTTAACATGTCCTTAAGGCTCATATAGTATATAGTGATACAACCTGATTGACATACAGCGGGGCCGTCAAAGAGGCCTGTATTGGAGGATTATAGCATCCTTTTATTTCAATGGAGCTCTTCAATATAATTTCTGTCTTTGTTCCTTATTGAGCACAAGCTACCACCTATGTTACAATGTAGTCAACTCGGAGATGATATGATCTTTTGTTATAAACCCACTAATTGGGTTTTTTTTTTTGACATATGGATGCGAGTCATGGTCAATGTCTACAACCCACAAAAGCCAGCTCCAAACCTCAGAAATGAGGTATCTGAGGAAAGTGGTTGAAGTAACAAGAAGAGATATGGTCTGTAACCAGATGATAAAGCAAGGCCTCGAAACCCATTCACTGCAGACTCAAGTAGAACAGTCCCAACTATGATGGTTTGGCCATGTCTGCAGAATGGAAGAAAATCGGCTACCACAACAAGTAAGGGAAACGTAAGAGCCAGGGATCCAGACCTCCAGGACAACCCAGAGTCCGCTGAAAGGACAACATTAGGCAGTCTGTGAAGGACTGAGGACTAGATTGAAACCGGACCAGAAGGAAGACAGCCGATAGGATAGTATGGCGCTCCCTCCTCCAAACCTCTACACCTCACGGAAGAAGAGGGATGACTAAGTAAGTAAGGTTTTTTTTTTTTCTCCACGAATGGTTCATTTCACAGATAAACATGCATGGAAGGGTATATAAGAAGTAAACTGATCTAAAGTTTTAAGAACTTTTCTACATATTCTTTGTAATGGTTATTTTTTCCTTCAGTGTCAACAATGCGGATATTCTCAAGACGACGCCCATACCAAGATTCTTCCTAGCATTCCTGCGGTGCCTGATGACTTCAGCATGCAAGCCCCTAGCTTTGTCAGGAACTGCTTCGAATGTCAGGCCCCAAATCAGCGAATGTTGATGAAGTTTGAAGTGTAGGTCTTCCCATTTTATCGTTACTCTTGGCAGCATTTTAATATGTATATATTTGTAAATAAAAGGGCCATCATCATCATAATCATTTCCCATTTTGTTTCTTATAATGTATGGAGTCTCTGTTGCTGCTGGTCCCAAGAAAGCCTGCACTGATGTACTGTTGCTGTGGTAGTTTCAACAGCAGCCTATTTTACACGATAATGTTGCCAGCCTAATGCACAGCCTCCAGTAGTTGTCTCTTGTCACTAAGGAAGCATCAGTCTTCTTTTTTTCTTGATCTCCTGAAAAATTCCCATGAGACACGTGGAGCAGATTAGTTATCATGGTCTCATTTTTCTTTTTGCTTCTTACGGAGCATTGATCCACCACTGTAGCTGCTTCCCTTGCAGGAAGCCTGCACCAGGTATTCACATGCTGTTGTAGTGATGGTTTCTGTGGCAATTTATTTTACGTGAGGCTGCCAACCCCATGTACAACCTTATATTCATCACTGTTTGACGTCAATTTTTCCTTGCAGCAAGCCTGTGCCATATGCTATACAGTTTTAGTTTCTGTAGCAATGTATTTTACATAGTATGGTTGCCAGTCATCTTTTAACAACTTGCCTGTGGGAGCAGTGATAGTATTCCTTCTTGGTCTCCGTTAGTGACTCCCCCCCCCCCCCCCCCCCCCGAAAATGGTTATGTCTATGGTGGTGCTTTATCAGACGCTGGGGTTGGGTTGGCCATGTCCTCAGAAGAGACCCCGATGCCATCACAAGAACAGCTATGCTATGGACTCCTGAAGGAAAGCGAAAGAGAGGCCTACTAAAAACAACTTGGCGGAGAACTGTGGAGGCTGAGATGCAAAGAATGAACCAGAGCTGGGGCACTGTACAAAGGATGGACGCTGACCGAACTAAGTGGAAGCGCTTTGTTGCTGCCCTACAAGACACCACCAGATGTGATGGCCACTGACTGCTTTGACAATCGCGGATAAGGATCAAAGAAGAAGATAATAGTGTCCTTTGTGATTTGTCCAGCTAGCCCCTACACATTGCAAGTAAGGTGGGTGTTACACATAAGAATTTCACCGTTATCTGTGTACTCAATTTTTTCTAATGCAAGGTATATAACTCTTGGAATTGGAGTTGCTTTTTACTTTAGGTGGTTACCTGTTCTTATGCCCTTCGGTTGCCGGTATTATTGCGGGTTGACCGATGTTGGGTCATGTCCATTTATGGAACGCTCAGGCCCACTTTTCTTGTAAACGTTTGTCAACCTGCGTCGATAGTTATTTCATATCCTTATAAGGCTCGATTTTAAGTGTAGTTCTTAGAATGTGCCCATAGCTTCGACGTTGTGTGAATTGTATTCAAATCGAACGGTTCTGCGCATGTCTGTTGTTTGGTTGTGGGTTTTGTACCAGCTTCCGCCCGGGAGGGTCACAGATTTTGTCGAGAGAGACAGACGCGTTTTCAGCGTCTGTCATGATTATATTGTTCGGGAAATGGAAGTCCTCTATAGTGTTCATCTCAGATGATATTTCCCTTTGTGATTCAAAGCGCCTGGAGGCGAGTGAGTTGTGTATTTATTCTTGAAGATGTGACGTCCTGTGTGGACTCTACTTTACTGCTACCTGTTTGACTCCACATATACATCATATACACAAACCAGACCAAAGACACCATACTTCTGCGCCTTCATCATCTCTAGTGTCTAGTGGTGATACATCCACATTCTACATCTACATTCAACATTTGGTGAATAATCACCCTCAACAGTGGGGTACATTATAAGTTACCAACCAGCTCCTGCAGTTTATTTATACAGTGGAGCACTTTAAAATTGTATACAATAAATCCAGAATCTAGGTGACTCACAGTTGAAAAAAACTGGGAAATTTTATGTCTACCACCTAAGTGATCCCTACTTTCCATGTGCCACTTGTGAAAAAAAAACATCTTTTGGCCTTTTGTAGAAGTTGAGTATTGTTTGGTTGTGTGTTTGAAAAAAATATTGGTATTGTATATTTATCCATATTTAGCATTTGCACAAATTCTTTTAAGCTCGTTCAGAATTTTGGTATTTTTCTTGTACTTTGTATTCTGCATTTATCCATATTGTGTTTCTGCAGGTTTTCTATGCTTGTTGTTTCATATATATCTATTAACCTTTAGCACGCTGCATTCTTTTCCCGAAAACTTGCCCTGCAGCTGCATTCTTTTTCACAACCCCCCGTTTTTATAGTGGGCGACTTGTAACGTCTATAGTTTTTGTGTTTCTTGGTCAATTGCTATCATTTTTGGAATAAATGAATGATGAATCTGATGATATAAAATTTGTTTGTGTACATGTTAGATGTGATAGGAAGAGAGAAAAGGAAAGATGAAAAAAAAAACGAAAAAAATATTTAAAACAATAAAAAAAATTTTTTTTTTAAATTTTAAAATTAAAAAAAAATAACCAAGAAACGGAGAGTCCATATCCCTTGCATCTCAATGAAAGTCATTTGACCAATACAAATGAAAGGACGATCTTTTCATTACACCCATCATCAGTAGCAAAGCAACAAATGCCCTTGTCAGCAGTGACATTCGGCTGTAACCCTAAACCTTTCCGATTAAACCTAATCCTAACCCCTAAAATTATACATACTAGCAATGCCATTCTACTTTTGTTTCCATCTCTGTCATCAAACATATTCTGAGAACCGATATCAGCGCTTATAAAGACAAAAATCTCCTCCTCATCGCATCGGCGTCAGAATCCAATAAAATTAGAGCGAAAATGGCCGCGTGTTTGATGCCAATTCATTTCGATTAAAAAAATTCACAGAAAATAAACACGAATGCACCCATTACTAAGACCGATCGGAAACGGAAGTTAACTCTCTCTCAGATAAGTTTAAAACTTAACATCCGGGGGTGAAGTCACGTGTACACACATCCTAATGCTAGAAAACGAAAATATCCGCTTGTCAACTTATGTCGACAACAGCTGGGAGAGCATAGGTTACCTTCGTCAACATATGTCGACAGCAGCGTGCTAAAGGTTAAATACATATAAATGTGGCTGTTGTTTCAAATATAGCTATTGTTAGTATTGTGCTACATGTTTCTTTGTTTCATGCTCTACAGACTGCATGACTTTGTTCAAATGCACTTTGTAAAGGGCCTCCCCCATAACAGATTTGAGGAACTCAGCTTTGACCTCAATGATGACCACTTTGAAGTGACAGCTGTTGTCCACTACAAGAATAACCCTGACCATTTTATTGCTTGGGTCAGAAATGCACCAGGTACTAATTTAAAAAAAAAAAAAAAAGAAGTTTAGTTTTAATTATAGAAAATTTTAGTTATGTTGGGCACTAATTTTTTCTATTTAATGGTAATAATTTTAGGTACTTATATGCTGCCTTGTCTATTATATCGGGAAGTGCAGTAATTCTTTATTATCTTCTTTATTCTGTCTATGATTTATACCAGTTGAAGACTTAGTGTTTAGCAGTAGTAGTAGCCAAATATGGAACTTCTGGTGGGAGGGTAGATGTGTAATAGGCTGTGTAAAGAAACAATGATCTGATGAGGCAAGTAGGATTAAAGAGATTTTGTTCCAGAAGGGTCAGCCTAACAGCGTGAACTGGAATAAATTAAGTTATTTTAGGTGAGTATGATGAGAGAAATAGAGAGTACCCGGAAAGAGGACCAAATAATTTGGTAAAACAATATGCTGCCAGAGTAACTGGGGCTTCTTCCAAAATGCACGTGTAGACCTTTTGTTATGCTTGAAGCTACATTTTAACTAGGATATAAGACATTTCCGTTCTAGGATACAAATACCTGTTCTAGTACACACTTACACACTTTTTTACTATGTTATTCACATCTGCTGTAGGAGATAGTTAATAATAAATGAAAATAGGTTAATAATAGCTGATTGTGAGAAAGAAGGGATTACACTAGATAATAGAGAAATAACAGAAGTGATCGGCAGTCCAGGGAATCGAACCAGGGACCATCTAAACTGCCAACACACTGCTGTGAGAGGGAATCATGACGGACATAACAGCCACACTTCAAACAAAATGGCATTGCATGCTGTGGTCTCTCTGTTACTTTTCTGTTGTTGTTTCTATCTATTACTGTTTACTTATTTTCATTTATTATTTACTGCTCACAGACCTCATGTCTCGCTCTCTGTTTATTTCTGTACTATAGGAGGTATAACATTTATTTCTCACAGATATTGTTAAGAAGTAGCTTTCGTTTTTAGAGGAACAGTATTTCCACAAGATGTGTGTTTACAAAATAAACATTTCAATTGTAGAAGATTCACATTTGTTACTGAGCAAGATATACATTGCTGTTCTAGATGATACACTTTTTTTTAGTTCTATACAAGCACAGTTCTTAAAAGGTATTTCAGGTAATATATTGAAGAGCATTATTATTCACCGTGTAGAGGGCATGACATATTGAATGATGAGTATTAGTAAGTTCATTCATTTGTTTTCCCTCAGTAAAGGTGTCACGAAGTGGCTTTAAAGTTTGAGTCTGTCTGAGTACAGAGACAAGACACTAGAACTGAGAAAGTCTGAGAAGATAGATTTAGATGAGAATGACAGTGAATGTGGAAAGATGAGACTTCGAGGGTGAGAACCAAAATTGACTCTCCCTCGCCACTTGTGACCTATGTAATAGCTATCCGTCTCACTGCCTCTGGCTACCAGAAAGGAGATAAGGTTTCATTAAATTTTCCTCAGACACAACTATACAGACGAAGCATATAAGTACAGTATAGTTGAAGATAAACTGATCCAGAATACAATTTTTATAGTTTATTAAACAACAAAATCAATAACGGAAAAATAAATAACGTGTGAGGTCGCACAAACCTGGGAAAATAAGAAAACAAATTAAGTGGAAAAAAAAAATATAAAATTACTGCACACACTCTCGGTCGCCCAACCCAATCTAAGACTAAAGAATTATAATTGGTGGGGGTCTCGAGAGCCGCTTCTCCTAACTATCCTATTATTCTTAAAAATCTAACACACTGTCCCACTGCAGACGTATAACTAAATGTCTGCACAGCCTTAAATGCACTCTAGGATGTCCTACATAGCTAACAACAGTACCACAAGCACTGATCCACTAACGGACTTTCCGGCTCTTACTCAGAGGCTGTCCTCTAATCTTTCTATCTGACTCTCGAACTTCTCTCTCTCCTCTGCTTCGGTTCAGTGTCTCTCTAACACTACCATCTTCTGCTGAGTGGTGTTTCCGTCACTCCTCTCCTCTCGTTGGCCTTCGGAAAGGAATGTTTTCCCTCTCTCCCTTCCTGACTACTGAGGCCTTGGTATTAATAATTATGTACTTGACTCGGGATGTAGATGCTTCACTGCTGATGACAATTCTTTCCCCTGCCCAGTTAACCCTCTTGGGTTTAGGACATACTGCTTTATTGTGGCAGTATTCTAAACACCAGGCAATGTAACCTGTTTGGTGTTTCTTAACGAGCTAAGAGCTCCTGAATTTGGGGACCGGTTCCCGCTGAGGTATGGGTCCTCACTGCAACGGTCTTGTCTCCTTTCTTTCACTGGTGCAGACATACTGGGCGCCGGTACTAACGCGTCCCCAGTTCTCTTCACCTATGGCGATGTCTCGAGCCTTCTACTCCTGAGAAGGAAAAATACCATGGTAAGTTTTAGGGCAGTCTACAGCCTCCACTATGTGCAGTGAAAATGCTGTAAAACAAAAAAAATTAACATCATCTATACAACAATTCAAAATATTCTCATCCCTAACACATTAACACCCTAAATTCCTCTACTCCCTGGTGTCCCCTAAATAGTAACTCCCCCTACTCACAAATCTACGCACAAGAAACAAACAGATATTTCTGCCCAAGGGTCAGACTGACCTACCGTTCCCTCCTATCTCTCCCGCACCAATGTAACTAGCTGTCTGGTAGGTAAACCCCAGACACGGGCTGACCGTAATCTTTTGTGCTAGTCTTGCCCTCCGGCGTCAACATTCCATTCACCGCAAGCTAAAATCCCCCGGTATAATTTCCCGGCCCTACTTCTTAAGGACTGACCCGGGAAGGTATCAGTTAACACAATAGTAAACCCACTAATTCCTACACCCTCTCAGTAATATTATTACATCCCTTACACCCCTTGTATGCTAACTACATTACCAAAATAGCACAACTAATAAATACACAAAATACGCTCACGTATATACACTACCAATTATCAATAATCAAATGAGGTTCCACGGCCCTCATATTTACATTATTGGTGTAACCTTAGGACTTAACCGTATACAGTTAAATTATCTCAAAAGCCGCTACACAAATCCTAGATACTGCTAGCTTATTCATAGAAAAATTATAGACACAACTTACACTACACTCTATAGTTTAGTATACGTAAGCAATTGATGGCACTCCTGACTAATAAAACTTAAATTAACTCCCAGAAGAAAGCTAACTCTAACGGGCTAAGATCTTACAGAAAAACTTTCTACTCGCTAATAAGTTATGAACATACCCAATACCGAATTTCTCTAGCTGAGCAGACAATGCGGCGTTATTCACGGCAGACAATTTCTTGGGACTCACGCGCTAAAGACTTAGACGCTGTTATTTATAATAGAAATAGCTGATGCAACAACCGACGCGGCGTCGCGTCTATCTATCTGAAACCACTTTTGGCCGACCTTATGACCTATTATATTTCTGCACATAAATTAAATCTAAACACCCAACCGTATCCTACACTAACCTATGCCTCGTGTTTACTAAGCAAAATGCGCAAAATTATTTTCGGCTCACGCGCAGAAATACAACGTAACATTAAGTGATCTTCTGACCTCCGGTGTCTGACCTGCTGTCCACCGGAATAATATCAATGGTTCGACGTACCTGGGTCGTGTTTTCCCCCCATCCCTACCATTAAAAAGGGGTAGGTGAAAGTGGTCTGATTTTATCCTAACATCCAAGAAAAAATTAACTTACAATTAATAAATATGAACATGACCTCCAAATAATAATTTAAAGAACCCAAAAAAATTTGAATGAGAAGAAAAAATGGGGCGAGTTGAAAATAAAAAATACAGTAACTCCTCATAAAAGGTATCACTGCTGTTTCTGAGAGGAATTAAAAATCACATTTTGCATTAACTAAGCCGGCCATGTCTCACTTATTGAGAACTATAAAAAGTAAAGGATCCCATTACACGCCCATTGAGGCATATTGGGAATATGGTGTTAGGCCCATATTTTCTTGACCGTCGGCACACTAGGGGTGATGTGGTCAGCACCACACCGGCTGCCTTAACCGTTTCAGAGTTGCTCTGGTACCCATTTGGGGCTGGGTTGACCCAGGAGCCGTTTGTGGCCTAAAAAAATCCCACCGCATGTGGGGATTGAACCATAGACCACTGAGCTAGGAAGCCAGTGCACTAACCACTATGCTACCGCGGCCCCTATTGAGAACTATGGTCGTGCGTAAAATATTCATTCAAGATTTCTAGCTCATGGTACAGCTGTTGGCATATGTTATAGGCTAACAGTTGTGAATATCAGAAAACATTCAGTGCTCCAGCTGTGCCAGGTTTATTGATAATATTTATTACGTAATTCTGTATTTTGATGATATTGTGTTCGTTTAAAAAAAATGGTCATATTACAGGGGTGTTTCAACTGTTCATAATCTCTTGATGTGGTAGTTTCTGTAGCAGTGTTGTTTTACATGACAAGGTTGCCAGTTCCATTCACAGTCACCCCTTAGGACATGCCTGAACATTACAACACTCAGAAAGTCCCATTTTGTAGGGCAGGTGTGTTTGGTAATTGCATCATGGGCCCCAGGTAAAAAAAAAATTGATGTAACTAGGGGGAAAAATAAAAACAACTTATAATGGTAAAGGGGTTAATTACTGCCTTAATAATGACCGTCATTGAAAATCGCACTTGATACTCATGTATTAAAGTTAAACAGGAGCCATGATAGCACAGTGGTTAGTGCGCTGGCTTCCTAGCTCGATGGTCCATGGTTCGATCCTCAGTTGAAGTGGGATTTTTTAGACTGCAAACGTCTCATGAATTGGGTACCAGAGCAAGGTGGCCGACGTGATGCTGGCCACATCACCCCTAGTGTGCCTATGGTCAAGAAAATAATGGGCCTAACACCATATTCTCAATTGGTGTGTAACGGGATCCTTTTTACCTATTACAGTTAATCAGTAAGAGTATTAAATATCTTTGAAAAAGAAATCTTTTGTAACTACTGTTTATTTAAAACAATTTTTTTAAACTGCAAAATGTAGGTCCTGCTTGGATGGAGTGTGATGATCTCAAGTCAGTCATAACATGCTACTCAAACATGTTGCCTAACATCCCACCTAGTCAAGTGCATATGGTGATGTGGGAACGTAGGCTAACTCCACAGCACACACTGGTCATGCGTGACACAGAGGACACCAAGCTGCTGGCATCGCTTGTCCTGACAGTCCAGCAGCCAAGTACACAGCAGCCTGCTGATCAAGGTACACACAAATAATGTTTGATCTGTGTTCAGTGTAGTATAATGTGCTGTCTAGTGTTGAACTGTACAAACATTTGCTTTATCCTAGTGTACTCATGTTTAACTGTTCCGTTATCAGCATAAACTTATGAAGTTTAACTGTACCTTTATCTGCATATACTCATTAGGTTTAACTTTTCCTTTATCTGTGTGTACTCTTACTTACTGTCATGAAGTGGATTTAAGTTTTAGAGTTTGTCTGAATATATAGACAAGCCACTAGTATGAGAAAGTCTGAGAAGATAGATTTAGATGAGAATGATAGTGAATGTGGAAAGATGAGACTTATAGCTTCGAGGTTGAGAACCTAGATTGACTCTCCCTCACCACTCGCGACTTAGTTAAGAGCTATTGACTCACCACCTATGATTACCATAAAGGAGATAAGGTTTCACTAAAGTCCACAGACACAACTATACAGACAAGCATATACGTACAGTATTAGTTAGTGGCGTATTATCGCCTGAAGTTTTTTGAAGCTGTGTAGACAGTTAGTTGAAGCATCGTCAGCAGGACAGTGTCAGTTAGTAACCTTAGTGTAGTCGGGAGTGGTGGCTCTACTTAGAGACCCCCCACCCGGTATATTGGTTTATTTTAGTTGGGTTTATTAGTATGTTATGCAAGAGTGAAAGAGTGTGTGGGAATTTATTTTAATTTGTCTTTCATTTGAAGTTGTCTTTTTGTTTTTTCAGGTGGTGCGAACTCGCACTTTTATTATTTTACTTACTTACTTAGTCGTTCCCCTTCTACTGTGAGGTGTAGAGGTTTGGAAGAGAGATCGCCAGACTATCCTATCGGCTGTCTTCCTCCTGGCCTGGTTTCATTCTTGTCCTCGGTCCTTCAAAGATTGTCTAATGTTGTCCTCCCAGCGGACTCTGGGTCGTCCTGGGGGTCTGGATCCCTGGCTCTTTGTTTCCCATGCTTGTCGTGGTAGCCGATCTTCTCCCATTCTGCAGACATGGCCAAACCATCTTAGTTGGGACTGTTCTACGTGGGTCTGCAGGGGGTGGGATTTTTGGCCTTGACGTATCGTCTGGTTGCGGACCATGTCTCTTCTTGTTACTTCAACCACCTTCCTCAGATACCTCATTTCTGAGGTTTGGATCTGGCTTTTATGAGTTGTGGTCATTGCCCATGACTCGCATCCATATGTCAAGACTGGGACATAGGTGGAGCGGTATACAGCCATCTTTGTTTTCTTACCAACCTCTCTCTTGCTGAGGAATTCTCAATTTATGGCCTGAAAAAGTCCCCAGCTGCTGCTTTTCGAGTGGCCAACTCTTTGATGCCTCCCATTCGGTCTATAATAGCTCCAAGATATTTAAAGTGGTCGACCTGCTCCAGGACCTGTTCTCCCAGCTTAATCCGATGTCTTCTTTCTTCTCGTGATATCACCATGGATTTTGTGTTAGAGCTGCTTGTGACCAATCCATCTCTTCTCCAGCTCTTCCTTCCAGACTTGCAGGTTGGATTGGAGATGTGCCTCTGATTTAGCAATCAGGGCAACATCATCAGCAAAGGCCAGATCTGAAATACAGACCTGTCTCATCTTCCAGTACCCCACTGAATACTTTCTTGTTCTCTCATGAGGAGTATGAACAGATAAGGTGTTGGTGACAGGATATCACCCTGTCTTACACCAGTGGTGGTCCTGAACTCTTCCGACTTATGGTTTGCGGTCCTAACATAATTTCTGTAAGACTTGTGTAGCGGAAGGTTTTATAAGTGTGAGATGATAGTGCTAGAGTAGAAATAGTATTCTCTCCAGAATGTGTGAAGTTCCAGTGACAGAGAAGTACACAGGTATCACTCGATACTCACGGCTGTGAAAGTATCTAGACTGAAAATATTCAGAGAACAGTCAGACCTTACTGCGCCGCCTCCGCTATGTACCACCTGTGATATTAATAACAATTCAACCAAACTCAATATCAACTATATTGAATGAATAAAGCTGGTGAATACAATTTATGCATCCTCTTTATTTACATCTATCTAATTGTGGTGATTTGTGTGTCTGTTGATAAAAAATTTATATTTACATAGAAACCAAATTGGTGAAATCAATTACAGTTTTTACAAGTTAAACTAAAATGTCCTTTCTTTAGACTATTCCAATTTGTTGGGTAATAGACTTCGCCACTGTCTTATTCACTTTATAGCTTTCACTAGTTTATCACGCAAATTGTCATCATAAAACTCTGCTTGACAGTTATCACTTCATGGGTGCATGATTTTCACAAATATAACTCAACTTCTATGATCATCAGTGTTGATATGAGATGTACAGCTTCAGTAGGTCGTGCTTCTACCAATCCAGGCACTGCTGGGGCGATTAGCATTGATCATTGAGCAATTCTTGATCATGGACTTCTAACTTTGGGTTGACAAGTATGAACCTGCAGATAAGTGTAGGATATGTGGCTAATTTTAGATAATAATTACCACATTCCTGTTGTATGTGCGATGAATTTGTTTTCAGATGTATGCGTGGAAATGCATGATTTTGGATCAGTGACTAGACAGGTGTATACTGTGGAACATTTTATAAAATCAAATAATACAAAATAATATGTACACACATATATGGTATGAGGTTATAGTATCCCCCTGCCTGAGAAGTCAGCTCTGTAAAGTACCGTTAACTTGAAGACAGATTGCATAAGCCCTGATGATGACTGTTGGTGGTCCTGAAAAGAATTGTTATTAGTCCTGAAAAGGACTGTGCTAGCCTTGATACAGACTCAGTCACGGTGGTTAAATTTCGGGTTCCAACCTTCAACAATCATACCAAGTAACCAGGTAATATGCATGACACTTTCATAACATATAGATTAAACAAATCCTGAAATAAAAGTTGTAATTACTGTATTATTTTACATAGTAACTTTACATACCCTCGCAGGATCTAATTAAGATCAGTAAAGACTGGCTTTTGTGGAGTAATAGAACTGCCTTGCTGCAAATAACAAGATATTGGCCTTTACACGTCTCTCTCTCTCCAGCCGTTGTCCTTCTGTCTTGCTTTGCTGTACAAGTGAATTTGAAATCATTTTCGATCGTCCTTATATATGGTGCTTCCGGACGTACAGGAAATAAGGCTCGCAACTCCAGCAAACTTCCCAAAATAGTTATAATTCCGGGGGGTTTGTGCTAAATGGGTTTCAAACCTGGGTCTCGTGCATCACACCTTTCCCAGTTCAAGCCTTGAGAGTTATAGATGTCCATTCTCCGTGAGTTGACCTTTAAATCCATATGTCGTCTTCCTATATCGGTCGTGTTAACGATTTTATCTTGAATTATGAATCGGAAAAAACACAGGATTTCTCAATGCATGGACACTTAATTCTTGCAAAATTCTTCACAACTACTTACTCCCTTCCGATTTCCTTGTACCTACGCATAAATGAGATATTCCCATCAAAAGGAGACCATTTTGATCCTTGTCTGTCATTTCGTTCTCCTTCCCGATCTCAAATTCTAACTATAGTTTCGGACGATTTTATTCTTCCATTTACAATCGTCGAAGCCTTTTCTATCTGTCCGTGGGAAACCCCTTTTCTGATTGGCTGCCCTAGATACACAAGAAAATACCCCTGCATTCCTTTGTTCGGGCTTGTATACTTGTGTTCCACTTTCCGTTCTTCATACATTTACTAGGCATTTGCGTAACATGCTACAACTTGTAGAAGCTCTGTATAGCATGAATCAGAGGTGCTGGAATGTTCTTCCTTGCCAAACAGTCCCAAAGTTTGCTCAAGGGGACCCTGTCAAACACCTTTTCCAGATCTATGAAACAAAGATGGATCTCTTATACTCAAGGGCCTTTTCACTCAGCTGTCTGAGTGCGAAGATTAGGTCTTGAGTACTTCGGTTTGCTCGGAATCCGCACTGGACCTCATCCAATTGTGGCTCAGCTAGGCGTCAGAGTCTCTGCTCTAGGATTCTAGAGATTTTACCATGGACACTGAGAAGGGATATGTCTCTATGGTTTCCACATTGTCGATTGTCACCCTTTTTGATAATTGGTGTTTGTCGTGGTTGAGTTAGAGTGTAGAGTATTTGTCGAGTTGGACAGTAGTAGTGAAATCGACAAGGGATAGTGGACTGACAGAGTTATAGATTACACGTAGATAAGGTGTAAAATAGGAGATGGACTTGAGACAACCTGGAAGAAGATTTATTAAATTTATCTCTCTCTCCAAGCCTCAACTCACTTTTATAGTCTAAGCACCTCCTGCTCTTCCTCTTTTCTCTGGATAATAAATAGTAAAGAGCTAAGAATGTAAATTATGGATGGAAGGGTCGTGAACAGCGCATTAATAAAATGTGTAAACTTTATTAAATGAAGAAAAGCATGAAAATAATGCATGTCATCACAACAACATAAAATTACATCAATAATCAAAAATATGCAAAATACACCCATGAACACACACCACCACTCATAAAACCTGTAGAACACAGAGAAATTAAATAAATTGAGTGTCAGCCCATCCGCTTTCGTGGGACCAAAAGCTAGCTCCAGAAAAGTGTCTTACATGTAGATATCCTTTAATTAAGGGGGATGAAATAAAACTACAAAACTTTCCTTGTCGGTGCTATCATTGGTGACCTCTAATTGCGTGAGGGGGACTGGAACTCTGTCTATCTCTCCTGCTGACCAAATAAACAAACTGAGTGACAGCCTGTCCGCTTTCGTGGGACCAAAGGTGCTAGCTCCAGAAAAGTGTCTTTACGTAAATATATACTCCATGGGTGATGGAATTAACCTGTAAAACTTTCCTTGTAGGTGCTAAACGTTGGTGACCCCTAATTGCATGAGGGGGCTGGAACTCTATCTTTGGCTGGCCGCTCCTAAGTGCGAGGTTCTACATAACCCAGAAATACACCAGATGAAGTTACTTGAGGACAAAGCGGTCCATTGCGCACTTATCCGGCGCTTAAAGAATCTTGCGTACTTGGTATTAAATTAAGCAAACAATAAAATCACACTAACATTAATATAAA
Source organism: Oreohelix idahoensis (assembly GCA_024509875.1). Lineage (NCBI taxonomy): Eukaryota > Metazoa > Mollusca > Gastropoda > Stylommatophora > Oreohelicidae > Oreohelix > Oreohelix idahoensis. The sequence continues at coordinate 231,285 of JAMPIV010007172.1, forward strand.
ATAGTTTTATGGTCCGCTATGTGGATTTAAATCCTCAAAAAACAGCGTAATGTTTCCTGGGTCAAACGAACCAAAGGTGCGTGATGTAATATTACTGCTACGTTGGCTGCTGGCTGGACTGTGGCGTGACTGAGTGCCCCGTTTAGGCACACAAAGCTTGGTGATATAAATCCTGCTATAGATGCTGGGCTGTTTGTTATGCTGGAAGCCGCCATTGGTTTCCTCATCTGTGCTAGTGGTTATCATTTCTGATGCTTGACCTTGCTCACCATCAAGGAGTTCTGAGAAATATTCTTTCCATCTTCCATTACTTCCTTCGGGGCAGTAAGCAATTTGCCTTGCTTGTCCTTTATAAATTTGAGAGGGCATTGTTTTTCCTTCCTCATGTTCTTTAGGGTCTTATAAAACAATTTATGGTTTTCTTGTGCATCTTCTTCTATCTGTTCTCCAAATTCTTCCCAGGACTTCTGTTTTGCTGCTAGCACCTTGTTCTTTGCTTCTGTTCTGAGTGTCACATATTCTCTATTTGTCCTGCTGTGTATTTAGCTCCTAAGTATTGTTTCCATGCCATTTTCTTCTCTCTTATTTTCTCTTTGAGTTCCTCTGTCCACCAAGGTGTCCTCTTTCTCTTGTTCCCAAGTCAGACTTCACATGCTTCTGCAGCAGCTGTCTTTATGATGTCCTTGAATTTAAGCCAGAGGGTTTCCACGTCATCAGGTTGTTCTTCTGTGTTTCTCACCGCTGTAGCAATAAGCCCCTGATATCTGGTCTTAATTTCTGGCTCTCTCAGCTTGTAGGTCTTAATGCTCATTTCTCCCGTTCATTTACTTAGTTTCTTGCGTGATGTTGGGCAGTTCCTAGGCTGAGCAACACTTTCAGTTGTTCTTTTGATTGTAAGCAGGTAGTGATCACTTCCAATCTCTGGTCCCCTCCAGACTCTAGCATCCTGGACATATTTGAATGAGCTCCTCCTAACAATGGCATAGTCGATCACTGACTTCTCATTCTTTGTTGCCTCCCTTCCAGCCTATAACAGCTCCGAGGTATTTAAAATGGTCGACCTGCTCCAGGACCTGTTCTCACAGCTTAATCTGATGTCTTCTTTCCTACACTGAGTTGTACTAAACATATTTTGTTCATAGGTAATGGGCCAAACAAAACTTTTAGCCACGTCTTTTTTGAACTTCATTGGTTTTAATATCTGCTAGGCAGACTTTCCAACCTCTAAAAATGTGTCCAACGAAGACCCACTTTTTCCTTGTGAAAGTGTTTTAAATCTCAATCTTTGATTCAATTGTTAAAAATGCCTGCTTCCTTTTAGAAGATGCCATAACTGGAATATGGTAAAATAAAAGTAAATAAACACTTAAATAATCGCACTTGCATTAAGCAATCTGAGGAACTGGTTGAATAATTGTGAAGGTTAAAAATAGATACTTTTCTCCACTATAACTATCACTGCCAAGGATACATTTGGTTTTAAATCAGACACACTCCTCACTTTCTGGTGATGGCAATTAAAAAAAAAAAATGCTGGCTAGTTCGGATTATTGGTGTTTTGGATTATTGATGTTGGGGGGTTATCAAGGTTCTGCTGGTTTTTAGGGAAGGCATTTTAATAAATCTAACATATTTGTTCATGTGTTGTATAGTTGCAAGACCACCAAGCGTGCCAAGCATCCCAGCTACCACAGGAGCGAGTCCAGTCACATCTGTGGCTCAGTCCACTAACACTGGAGTAATTAACCAGCCTGCTACTACCTACACACCACGTCCGAGAGGTCGGGGCAGAGGAAGCAGGGGGTCATATGGTGGCCGGGGGCAAGCTGTTTCAACTTCCACTCCTAGCATTAGAAGAGTCTCTCCAGCTGTAACACAGTTGCAATCTCCATCTGTAACACAGTTGCAATCTCCATCTGTTAATTCTAACTCACAGTCTCAAGCTTCATCTCAAATTATCCGTTTACCTTTATCGGCCCTGGCCGGATCAGCCTTGAGGGGAGGTACTCCAGGAACAAGATATGTCTTGGTTGGAAACAATGCCCTAGCTGGCACAGGTGCTAACACAACCCCCACACGAACTAACGCGGCCAGTAAAGTTATGGTGGTCAAGTCTCAAGGAGGGACTTCAAATATCTCAGCTGCCCAGTTGCTACAGTTGCTTCAACGTGCGGGAGCTATCAGCCAGACTGGAACGCGAATTACCACCACAGTAACCACATCTGGAGCAAATTCAGCTGGTACATCAGCTTCCACCACATCTTACTTTATTCAGCAGGATGGTACCATTGTGGCTGCACCTGCTAATGCAGATATGACCACAAGTCAAGTCTCATTTGAGAAGGCTGCTTCAGGACAGACATCTGCAAGCACGACTCTGTTAGATTCTAGTAATGAACAAAGCTCTGAAGGTACTATAGAAACTGAGTCAGATACTCAGCAAAATGAACTAATGAATGCATCTGTTACAGGGAACCAGACCATCTCAACATTACCATACTTAGGTACTTTAGGCCAAGCACTAAATGCTGAAACCATCATGCAGTCACCACAGCCAGTAACACCTTCAGCATCCCAAGTAGAAACATTCTCCTCAAGTGATGGGGAAGTCACTGGGGACCAGCAGGCTGTTGTTGGACAGACTGTAACTCGACTGCAAAGCCAGCAGCCTACCAGATACATTCAAGTTCCTAATCCTGCTGGAGGTGGTATGCTGTTATGTCAACTTGGTATGAGAGACGGAAAGATGGTGTTGGTACCAGTGGACAAGAACACACAGACACAGATCAGTGGTACACCTGTCCTCAAGCTATCTGCCACACCGACATCATCCCCGAAGATTACAATTAGAGTTCCCACTACAAGTCCACAAGCTTCAGCAACTTCTTCTGGGAACATGATTACACAGATACAACAGCATCTGCTGCAAGCACGAAGCAGTGGCTCAGGAGCAGCTGCTAGTCATCAGGTAATAACTATTCCAGGAACATCAGGTAACAAAAGAATCCAGCTGATCACTGTTCCACGTGGAGTTGGCACAGGACAGACAAACCAGTCTGGTGCTAAGGCAATTATCATGAATGCTGTCAGCAACCAACAGGCTGCTGTCACTACCACACCTAGTGTTGTCACCAGGCTGGTCTCTACTGGAGAAGCTACAAATTCAGATAGCCGCATCCTTTCTCAGTCTGGTAATATAGTCATTCGTGAACTAAAACGGCCTGAAGGGGGGGACATAACCAACTTGGGCACCACTGGTGTCAACGTGGATTCTAATATTGGACGTTTAGCACCAACACAGACGGTGTCTGTATTCAGGGATGTTCCAGTGAGATCTGCATCTGCCAGCATGGGGACCTCCTTGCTGACTCCTTCTCCCAGTAAGCAACAAAAGCCTCAGGAGAATTTCAGGTATATTTTTGTGTTCATTTTGGTTTATGTTTACACTGAAACTGAACCATTAATTAAACTTTCTTGCTTGTGCTGACAGTAAGTTCTTCATTGTACTGTTTAAGCTCCTGGATGTTAACTGGGGCAAAGAATAGTAACACTCTAAACTACCAAGCATGTCATAAAAATGACTTAAGGAGGACTTGGCAGCAACTTAATTGAATATGAACAAGTCATTGAAAGAATTTAATTAGATAATTCAATTCAACCTTTCAAGATGGAGGAAGGCCCAAATCAAGGAGGTTAATTAAACAGTACATAGAAAGCTGACTTGCTTTTTTTCTCCTACAAATATCTCCTGATTTGGCACTTGGAATGTTGATGTACTAAATGAACAAGGAAAGACTGCACTGGTAACAGCAGAAATGAAAAATGTTTGAGGAAACATGTTGATAGCATTACAAGGCAGTCCTTCTATAATTCCCAGAGTAAGAGACATAAAGGGAGATTGAAAAAAACACATGGAGAAGAGAACTGGTAACACAAATGACAGAAATAAAGGAAACGCAGAAAGACCTTGAGCTTCTTCTTCTTCTTGCGATCGCATCTTTGATGATTACACCGTCAGACGAGTTCTCATGATGAATTCGACTGTTGTTTGAAGTTCCTCTTTAACTCCATATAGCTTTGAGTTTAGTGTTGAGTCATTGGGCCAGTATATCTTTCTTAACTGGTCATACAGAGGACAGTCCTGTAGAACATGCTCAGCAGTTTGTTTGTTTAATCCACATGTGCACAGTGGTGAAGCAGACAATCGTAGCTTGTGCATGTGTTTATTCAGTTTGTTATGCCCTGTCCTGAGTCGAAAAATAGTTATCTGTCCCTGCCGGTCAAGAGTGTGATAGTCGTCTTTGGGTTGGTTCTGTTCTCTTCTGATAGTCTGGATAGCTCTCTTTTTCTCAAAGTATGTGACTTCATTATCTTCTTGTTCACATTCTCCTCCCTTTTTTGCAAGTTTATCTGCCTTTTCAGACTATAAGAAGAGAACAGAACCAACCCAAAGACGACTATCACACTCTCGACCGGCAGGGACAGATAACTATTTTTCGACTCAGGACAGGGCATAACAAACTGAATAAACACATGCACAAGTTACGATTGTCTGCTTCACCACTGTGCACATGTGGATTAAACGAACAAACTGCTGAGCATGTTCTACAGGACTGTCCTCTGTATGACCAGTTAAGAAAGATATACTGGCCCAATGACTCAACACTAAATTCAAAGCTATATGGAGTTAAAGAGGAACTTCAAACAACAGTCGAATTCATCATGAGAACTCGTCTGACGGTGTAATCATCAAAGATGCGATCGCAAGAAGAAGAAGAAGAAATTTCCGGGTACACCACAATGAGATGGTACCCACTGAGGTATGGTTCTCTTTTTGGCAGCTACCTTGTTTAGTTCATTTCTCAGATGCGGGAGTTTACCACCCTTGAGAGCTTGCAGGACAGACAGTGCATCTGTGAGGATGACTACCTGGTGGCAGTCAGAGTTGGAGTTATAAATCATATTTGCAGCTTGCTCTAGAGCTTGAACCTCAGCTGTATAGTTGGAACAGAATTTACCAGTGGGAATGTGCCTAGTCTCATAGTGGTTGTCAGGATATGAGATAAAGATACCGGCACCTCCATTCCTAACAGCATTAGTTGCTGATCCATCTGTATAGGCATGTATCCATGATTGATCGGGATAGCTTTCTTGGATCATACTCAATGTAGCAGTTCGTTTTTGCAGATCATTATACTCACATCCACTTGTGAGACCACTGACTGATGTATTAATTTGGAGGGCACTGCTGGCCTGCTCCCATGGTACAGGGTATAGGGTGGGCTTCAATGGTGTTGTCTTCATGGATAGGTCTTCTTGATGCTGTCTTATAAGTCTTTTCCCCCGATGCACAAAGCTGCTACGCTTTAGACGTCCTAATGCCAGATCATCTAGTCTTGCCTTCATTGGGTGCATTGGCATACTGTTGTACTTTTCCATCTGGATCATGGTTTTTGTGTCTCTTCTATGGGACAATGTCTGTAATCCAGCAACCTTCTGCATCTCTGTTATTGGTGTAGTTTTCATGGCTCCTGTAATGAGCCTGAGAGCTTGATTTTGCACCTTGTCCAAAGACTGCAGATGTGAGTTAGCAGCTGATGACCATGCTGCTGAGCTAAACTCTAAGTGTGGTCTTATTACTCCATTATAAATCTTCTTTAGATTTTGTTCATTTGCTCCCCAGTTGGTACCTGCTAATTTTCTGAGTATGCCTAGTCGTCTTCGGGCCTTTCCTTCTGCATTTTAAATATGCTTATTCCATGTAAGCCTTTGGTCAAATGTCACCCCAAGATAGGTGGGGTAGCTTTCTTCCTTGATCACGGTTGTCCCTAGGTGTATGTTAGCTGCTTTGTCCTTGGGGGCGAGGGAGAACAGTGTTGTGGAGGTTTTGTCTGTGTTTATTGTGATAAGCCATTTCTCTGCCCATGACACTAGCATGTCTGCTGCCCGCTGCATTCTATAATTTGCTGTGGTGACATTTTCATCAGCGCACCAGAGTACTAGGTCATCTGCATATAAGGCAGCTTTAACTCCTGCAGGGAGATCTTTCACCAGGTCATTGATGTAAACAAGGAAGAGTGTTGGGGAAATTACTCCTCCTTGAGGTACCCCCTGATGGAGCAACACTTTTCTGCTCTGCAGACCGTCAAGAGTGACTCTAGTTCTCCTGTTATGCAAGTATGGCTGGATCCATTTCATCATGTTGCCTTGGATTCCACTTCTCCTAAGTTTTGCAATGAGGCCATCTTTCCACACCTTGTCAAAGGCCTGCTTGAAGTCGACCCAGATCGTTAGGACCTTTTTCTTCTCCTGGAAGGCATCTTCTATTGCTTGAGACAAGTAAGTAACTTGGTCTTCTATACTGTAGCATTCTCTAAATCCAGCTTGTTCCGGCACCAGGATCTGCTCAGACTCTAAATACCATTTCAATCTGTGGTTGACTATTCGCTCCATAGTCTTCCCAACACAGCTTGTGAGACTGATTGGCCGGTAACTTGCAGCCTCAGTCTTACATTTCCCTTTCTTTAGTATGGGTATTGTGATGGCTTCTCTCCATACTTGGGGTACCGTTCCTTTCAACCAGCTGTGGTTGAATATCTCAAGCAGTTTTGTCTTTGCTGCTGAGCTCAGATTTACTAGCATTTCGTTGCTGATTTTGTCTGGGCCGGGTGACTTTTGAAACTTAAGCTTGGAAATAGCCTTCTGTAGTTCTCCTAGTGTGATGGGTTCCCTCATTGGGGCAGGAGTATCTGTCTGTCCCATGGTTGCCAGTATTTCTTTTCTTATCTCTCTCTGATGGTCTATGTTAATGGGTAAGTTGCTTTCTGAACTGTATCTTCTAGCAAACAAGTCTGCAGCTTGTTTTCCTCTGAAAAGTTTGCCACCTTCATATAATGTGATAGTCTGCCTAGGTGAGGAACGCTCTTCATTTAGAGACTTGACTAATCTCCAAAGTTTCCTGCCGTCTTTCTCAAGGTTCAGCGATGCCGTTTTAGTTCTCCAGCTTTTCCGTTTTTCTTCTAGCTTTGTTCTCTGAAACTCTGCTACAGCCTTTTTCCATTTGTTGTGAGTTTCAAGTGAAGGCTGAGACTCTGCGTCCTTTCTAGCCCTGTCCATAGCTTCCTGACGTTCTTGGAGTGTGCTGGACCAGTATGGTATGTAGTTACGCCGGCATCCTTTGGGAATGGTTTCTTTTGCAGCTTGTAGTATGCATCTGTTGAAGTCTTTTACCACTTCATTAATGTCTCTGTTCTGTACCTTGAGAGTAGACAGCAGCGTGTTCATCTGATGCCTGAATAAACTCCAGTTGGCTTTTTTGTAGTTCCATCTTGTAATGGCTGGGCCTGTACCGAGAGTTGCACTCTGGACAGTAAGAAAGATTGGGCGATGGTCGCTTCCCCCTAGTTGGTCTCCTACTTCTCTACTAATAGATCCAGCTATATCTGGTGTGGAGAAGGCAAGATCTGGTGTTGAAGTTGTGTGCCATCCTCTGGAGTAGAAGGTAGGAGTATCTGTGGCATTATTGACTAGGATTAGGGAGTGATCATCTTGCCAAGTTTCAACCTCTTCACCTCTGTGATCCAGATGGTTATAGCCCCAGCTCTGGGAGTGGCTATTAAAGTCTCCAACTGCTATAAAGTTGGTGGCTGGTACCTGTATAGAGCTGAGACTCAGGGGTTTGTTGTTCGGACAGTAATAGTTCAGGAGTTCTATTTCCATCTTGTCTACCTTTATCTGCAACAGCTGATATTCTGCTCCATCCATGAAGGTTTTCCTTTCGTGTGCAGGAATGTTATTCCTTACAAGAGTAAGTACTCCTCCTTTTCGTCTATCTTTTCTGTCGGATCTGAAGCATTGATATCCCCTTATTTTAAAGGTTTGATCTGCTTTCAAGTGAGTCTCTTGGATACAGCAAACACTGACTTGCTTCTCATACAAGATGTTTTCCAGCTCTGTCTTTTTGCTGTATCCAGCCTGCTTGCTGTTCACTCCCTCTGCATTCCAGTGCATCATGACAAGTGGCACTCTGGGTTTCTCTTTTTCTGTTTTGTTTTAGACCTTGAGCAAATGGCATAGGGTGGAACTTGGCATGAATTGATTAAGACCTCTGCTCCTAGGGGAGCCAAAGGGTAATGATTGAAGGATAGTCCTAAAGTAGATGCTGCAGTAGGGGATTAAAGTGTTTACTTATGCTTGGTCCCAGCTTTATGACATAGGGTCACCTTCCCTTTCTCACTGCCTTTGCCTTTTATAACTCAAGAGCAGAATCAGGTACTGGAATTTGACGTTATCTGGTTTTGAACCTGACCCTTTGCCCTGAGAAGCAATTATACTAACGACTCTTGGCTAAGAAGGCCCAAAAGTTGCTCAGTAAAGCAGGAGACACTGCAAAGTGTGGTAAAGGATATGGGGAGGCTGAGGCTCCCAAACAACATTTTTTAAATTTTTTTAAAATATATTGAATGCCCGCTATTACTCCAGGCAAAATGTCCGGTTAATATGTCTAACCTGAGACTGATTTTACATGAGTATCCCTTTTTTCCCTGTGCAATGACAGGTGTCCTCTCGCCATTCAGGCAGATACTCGCCGATTTCGGAGGTACCCATTAGAGCTGGGTCGGCTCAGGAACCGTTCAGGTTATTCCAGTCCCTGGTCGACGACACTCCTTCAAATGTTATCGCAGGGCTCGAACTTGTATCGCCAGCGCAGTGTGGTAACCATTACACCAGCGCAGCTCCCATTCCCAAACACTGAGCCACACATTCCTGCTTTCTGCAGATCCATCAGGTTCACGGCAGTGGCTGTATTCTTATTTATCATACAAATATCTTTGGACAGATTACATGCATCGCAATATTTATGTTATACAAATTCACATTTCCTGGTAGGTCCTACTGATTTCCAACAACAGAAGACAGATATAAATATCAAAATGAATAACAAAAATGTAAAATAAGTCATCCATGGGTGTATATACTCTTCATTACTATATCATGCAGAAACATGGACTGTTAGTAACATTACAAAAATAAAAGAACTGAGGTCCTGTAAAATATGAGTATGTAAAAGACTAGGGAGCATCCTTATAAAAACGGTGATTTAAAAAAAAAAAATGAAGTCCTGGCTGATACTATGTTGTTGTACTAAGTTCTTGGTTATACTGACAACAACCAGGTAAAAGCCAGAGTTACGTCTGGGGCTCATGTGACTCCTCCAAGCTTAGTGTGCAGTGCTGAGTTCTCAACATGTTTCACCACCGGGGGATTCCCTGGAAGTGTGTAGGCGATATCAAGAGTCAGTAAGGTTGGGGACCCAAAGACGCAGCAGTAGAGAACGCAGTCAGCGACTCATAGCTTGACTGCCTGCGTCAGGACCAGCGAATCAGAGCTGGTCAAGACCGCACTCCACCTCCACGTGGTGGTCCTGGAAACAGTCTGCAGCAGTGCAGTCTGGCTGAGCGAGTGTGGATCGAAATGGGAAGGCAAACCCGGTCCTAAAAAATGCCATGCAGAAGTCGGATGTGTCGACCGAAAGGTGCAGATATCACAGCCTAGGCGTAAACAGACACAACGCAACCACCGTCCTTTTCAGGACGAACGAGGAAGAAGAAGAAGAAGTAAGGTTGTGGTTAGCCTCACAGAAGGTTCATTTCCACATCTGTGTACAATAGCATTGTGCTTAGCTGGTGGTCATATAATTTTCTTGTGGGATGTACTCTGCACATGCTGTTCCCTTGTTGTCGCTTCTACTTGTCTTCCTTTCTACCTGGCATTTTCCAATCCAAAGCTATATGCCCATGCTGCTAGTTGATAGGGATCCATTCTTATTAAGCTTTAATGAGAGATAGATGTGGTTATTTGAGAGCGACCGACGAAGAAGAATTCTTATTAAGTATTACTTGATAGGTATAAATCCTCACTAGGTATTCCTTAACTCTTTGACTCCAGACCAACGCTTTGAGCGTTGCAAAATTCAACGCGCTGTGCCAGCGCAACGCTCATAGCGTTGTTTTTAGTTTATCACGAATAAACCCCAAAAATCGTCCGTTTAATGCAGTTCATATTTTAAAACTTGTAGAATGACTTCCGCTACTATTTAAACAACTCTTTTGACTAGTTAAGCAGCACATGTGCATGTTTTAATGTTATTATCACAATTTGTGTGACGATTCGCGTGTTTGTTTTTTTTGTTGTTATTGCTAGAGAAATATGTCACGCTTTATATTTACATTTTCTAAGTCTCCTAAACAAATAATTGTGTCAAACTACTTTGAAACATTGCTGACATTGATAATGATTGTTTGGTAGTCACAGTTTGTTGTCAAAATACGGAATCGGTGCAGAAAAGCTAGACATGAACGAACGAATGAATGGAATCTTTATTTCATCAGGGTAAAGAAATAGGCATAATTGCCTTTTTACATTTCATATAAGAATGTCCATCGTGATTAGATTTAGTTGATGAGTGGGCGTTGTCATATTCTGGCCAATCAAAAAGCAACAAAACTAGACCTACCGTAACATCTAATCACTAGTCCTAGATAGAAGATGAAGCTAGGGATACTATTAAAACATTATACAAGTGTAAAAAAAGTTGTTATATGACATTATTCTTCTTCATTTGATTGAAAATTACGTAATGCACGATTGCATTATTTATTTTTTTCTTACAAGGGACCACAGTAAAAACTGGTGTGAATAACACTAAATGTACTAATTGTGGCCATAAGCAATGTTTTTTTCACTTTGTATATGGATTAACTTGATGTTTGAAGACTAAAAAGAAAGTTTTATTGTCGACAACAGTAATTTGTCTTTGGTAAGATCATATTCTACAGTTAACTTTTTAGTGTTTTTCAATTTTACCTGCAAAATGTTTTAAGTATACCGAACACACTTGTGTTAATACTACCAAGGACGATATGTATTACAACTCTCTATCCATTTCCCTACAGTTTAGTATATAATATAAGTACATGTTCACAGAAAAAGATTAACATAAAATTTATACTAAAAGACCGTACACTTCCCCGTTTAGAATTCTTCAAAAAATAATTATGGCACAGGGTGGAAAATAATTACGGAGTCAAAGAGTTAATAGTCTTGAGATGTCGTTTTCTCACTTAGCCTTTTTATGAATTATACGTAACATTTCATAGTTGGTGATTCGTTCTTCGCCAGTTAATGTCTCATTGAACTATGGTCTGTGCTATATCATTTAGTTTTGATATATAGCTATTAACTCTTCATTTATTTTTATTATGTGTGTGTATGTATGTATATATATATATATATATATATATATATATATATATATATATATATATATATATATATATATATCACGCACACACATACAGGATGATTGAATAATCACTTTCTATTTTTGGTTTGAAGGAGTATTTTCATTGCATCTGGAAAACTCCATCAGTGCTCCGATCTCCTCCCTTAGATCACACAAGGAGGATCTCAGCACAGTGCATAAACTCCCTAGCACAGGCGAGAATCAAAATGCATGTATATAAGAATCACACTTTCCGTAAATATTTTTGTGGTGGGTAGGTTTATAATTTTTAAATTTTGTTAGGGCAGCGGCCCGATAGGCCTACTTTTTACGATTTCCAACTGCAGTGGGATTTTTAACGTACGCAACTTGCACATGGGACCTCCTATTTTTTCGCCCTTATCTGAGAAGGCTAGGTATTCGATCTCACTACCCAGGAGACCAGGGGGAAGTACGACATATTAGGACCACTGGTTCTGAAAAAAAAAAAAGTCCAAAAATTATATTCCCTCAACTGGAAATGAAACCTGGTACCTCTAGAATTCAAGGCGGATGCCATACCTCTTAGCCTCTCCGACCCCAACTCCTATTTTAAAATGTTTATAATCTAGCTTGTATCTATTGGATATTCATGAAACTATTGCCCTTTAACAAGTTTGGTTTTATTTTTTATTTATTTATTAATTAATTCCCAAAACAATATAAAATAAAAAATAAATTGGCCAGTAAACTGGTGTTACAAGAGACAGCAAAAATTGCTGCCCACTATGAAGTCATGTATTGAAAAAATCAGATCTCACGTTGAGTTGTGATGTTAATGTGACAACATGTTATGTAATAAAATAGCAGTTAACTTTCTTTATTTTGACATTTGTTTCATAAAAATTAGTTCGATAGTTTAACTCTTTAAGTCCCAATCGACTTTATAAAGGCTCAGGGGTTAGATGGGCTTGGCCCAATCGACTTTTAAAAGCCTTTAGTATATGTGCCTCTGTTTGAGACTGTTTCTAATTATAACTACCCACAAAGTCATTTCCGATTGCAAGTACATTCTTTTAAATACCGCACGTGTTTAAGAGTGAACGTGTTTCTGTTTTGATATATTTATTTTAGATTTTTAAAGCGATTTTTTTAAGCGCATATCCTCCATTTTACCTTAAATAACTAATCATTTTTTTAAAGCGCATATGCTCCATTTTACCTTGAATAACTAATCATTTTTCAATGAAAGCTTTTAGACTTGTAGCACAAGAGTAAAGTAAATCCAATTACCTTCAGTTTCATATACAACAACAAAGTTATTTATGCATATGAACATTTAAAAAAATTATTTCCAAACAAGAACAATAAAAATGCACTGGGTTGGCCATTTTTGCTTGGGCCAAACCCACTTTTTTGCTTGGGACTGAAAGAGTTAATTTAAAAAAAAAAAAAATTGTAACATCTGATGATTCCAGTTTTTAAAGAAAAAAATATACAATCAACTGAGATCTGAGGAGATGGTTGCCTCGTTGCATATTTTTTCTTTAATTAAAAAAAAAGAATTCACAAACTCTAGAAAGCAGTGTCCAACTGTAAAAAGCCATAACTCATTACAGAAAGACCATTGCCCAAGGTGAAGGACACAGAAGACAAACTAAAAGTGTAAACCTAGACAAGAATGTAACAGAACTATGTATTATCAGTGAACATTGAAGATGTCAGAACAAGGAGTCACTCTCTGGAAGAAAGTATTAAACTGATCAAAGGAAACAGTGCAGATAATGTATTCATTAAAATTTACAGAAAAGTAACGCAAATGTAACAGCAAGAAGGAAGAGGGAAAAAAAAAGCTAACACCAGATGTAAGATGATTACAAAATTTACATTGCAAGAATCGAAAGATGTGCTAGGACATCTGAAAAACACAAAATCTCCAGGAAAGGATAGAATTGAAACAAAAAACACCATGGAACACAAAGTTCAGATGAAACATCTGGAAGTCATAATTGTAAACTGGAAAGAAGGTATAGTGACACAAATATGAAAAGAATCCATTACGATTCCAGTATTAAAACCTGGAAAAGACGGAACAAAAGATAAAAGCTACAGACTCATCAGCTTTCTCATTTGAAAAGTTGATGGATACAAAATTAGAACCAGTCAGATGTGGCATCTTGAAAGAAAAGCAGTATTTTCCACCCCAGCAGGCAGATGCTGGAACAGGGTTGGCCATGTCTTCAGAAGGAACCCCGACACAATCACCAGAACTGCTATACTATGGACCCCAGATGGACGGCGAAAGAGGGGTAGACCCAAGACAGCTTGACGGAGAACAGTCGAGGCTGAGATGCAAAGCATGAACCAGAGTTGAGGCACAGCACAAAGGATGGCCACCAACCGAGCAAAATGGGGACAGTTTGTTGCTGCCCTACAAGACGCCACTAGGCGTGATGACCACTGACTGCTTTGTCAGTCGGGCTAAGGATACAAGAAGAAGGCAGGTATTGTACCCCAACAGGCAGGTTTTAGACAGCACAGATCAACAGACAGGCAGGTTTTAGACAGCACAGATTAACAGACGGGCAGGTTTTAGACAATACAAATCAACAGACAGGCAGGTTTTAGATAGCACAGATCAATAGGGGACCAAATAATATATAACACTTATGAGATTGAAAAAATTTTGATGGGTGACATGAATGCAAAGATAGGTACAGTCAGCACCGGCTTTGAAGAAGTCATGGGAAAACGGGGGCAAGGAATAATGAATGAAAATGGGGAACTATTTTCAAACTTCTGTGCTTCAAATCAACTGGCTATGGGAGGAAGCATGTTTCCACATAAGAGAATACACAAGACAACATGGATATCACCAAACCATAGAACAGAAAATCAGATTGATCACATATGCATAAACAAGAAGTTTAGATATCATTGCAGGATGTAAAGGTATATAGAGGAGCAGATGTGGCATCAGATCACCACCTTCTGATAGCCAAAGTAAAAATGAAACTCAAGAGATATGCAACAATGCAAAATTATAGACAACAATTTAATGTAGGACATCTAAGAAACAAGAGACAAATTTGCGGTCATAATATCCAACAAATTCCAAGTGCTCCAACAGCTGGAAAATGCAGAAGACTATTGGCAGCAAATCAAAACGGTAAGGAATGAGACGTGAAGAAATACTGGGGAAAAGGGAACGACAACAAACAGCATGGATAACAACAGAAACCATCAATAAGATAAAAGACAGAAAAAACAAGAAAGCAGATTTAAACACAAGCTAAACCAGAAGTTCCAAGGCTCAAGAAGTGTACACAGAAGCAAACAAAGAAGTAAAAAGAAGTATCAAAAGAGACAAGAGGAAGTATATTGAGGAGCTGGCAAGAGAAGCAGAAGATGCTACAGCCAAAGGGAATATGAGAGAACTGTATAACAGCACAAAGAAGCTAACGGGGTAATACAAGCAAACAAGTTGCTTCATAAAAGACAAGAATGGAAAACTGCTCAGCAAATGAAGAGGTGGACAGAATATTTTGAGGACCTTCTCAATAGACCAGCTCCACAAAACCCCCCGGACATCCAGCCAGCAGAAGAAGAGCTACAAATTAACAGTGAAAGATCAACGAAGGAAGAAATAAAGAAAGCCATAAAGCTTCTTCTTCTTCTTCCGTCCTTAGCCACCGACCGTCAAAGCAGTCAGTGGCCATTACGCCTAGTGGCGTCTTAGGGCAACAGCAGATAGGTTTTCTTTGCCATTGTTTCCCATCACGCCTATTGGGGTCTTTAGGGCAACGGCAAATCAATCCATTTGCTGTTGTTTCCGTAATCGAAGTGACTGGCAAACGGGTGATCAGCCCGTTGGTATAAAGCTTCTAAGAGATGGAAAAGTGTCTGGACCTGATGGCATTCCAGCAGAGGCCATCAAAGCGGATATCGACACGGCTACAAAGATGTTATATAAATTACTTGGTAAAGTCTGGGAAAAGGAAGAGATACCAGCAGAATGGAAGGAAGGATATCTGGTTAAGTTGCCTAAGAAGGGAAATTTACAAGAGTGCACAAATTATAGAGAAATAATGTTACTTTCAGTGCCAGGAAAAGTATTAAACAGGATTATCCTTGAAAGATTAAAAGAGTCCATAGACAAGAAACTGAGAGATGAACAAGCAGGTTTTTGACAAAACAGATCCTGTACAGACCAGATAGCCACTTTGAGAATAATAGTTGAACAAAGTCTGGAATGGAAATCACCACTATATATCGGATTTGTGGACTACGAAAAGGCATTTGACAGTGTAGACAGAGAATCACTTTGGAAATTGATGCGGCATTATGGAGTTCCCCTGAAGATCATTAATAAAGAAAACATATGAAGACATGACATGCAGAGTTCTTCATAAAGGACAGCTTACAAAGCCTTTTGGGATAAGAACAGGAGTGCAACAGGGATGCCTCTTGTCTCCATTTCTTTTCTTACTAGCAATAGACTGGGTTACGAGAACATCGACAACACACAACAGAAATGGAATCCAGTGGACTCTGACTAAGCAGTTGGATGATCTGGATTTTGCTGATGACTTAGCTCTTCTGTCCCATAACTGTAATCAGATGCAGGACAAATTGAAAACACTCGATGAGAGGTCACAGCAATTGGGTCTGAAAATACACAGGGAAAAGACAAAGATAATGAGAATAAATGCAGGTAATGATAACAGGGTTGAACTAGAAGAAGCACCAATACAAGATGTAGAATCGTACACATATCTTGGCAGCAATATAGACAAAGTTGGAGGGACAGACAGCGATATCAAAATAAGAATACAAAAAGCAAGAGTAGCTTTCATTGCATTGGGAAATATATGGAGATCAAGAGAAATCGGATCCAACACGAAAATAAGAATCTTCAACTCAAATGTGAAGTCAGTCCTATTGTATGGCTCTGAGACATGGAGAACAACAAAGACAACTACCAAAAAGCTACAGACTTTCATAAATGGGTGCTTGCGTGGAATAGAGGGATTAAAATGGTATGACAAGGTTACCAACGTGGAACTGATGACAAGAACTAGACAAGTGCCAGTAAAACAAGAGATAAGAATATGGCGATGGATAGGACACACACTGAGGAAACCTGTTGATAGCATTACAAGGCAGTCCTTGTTCTGGAACCCCCAGTGCAAGAGAAGCAGAGGTAGACCAAGAAGCACATGGAGAAGAGAGCTGGAAACAGAGGTGAAAATGATGAGGAGAACGTGGAAAGAACTTGAGATGATGGCACGTGACAAGAGGACTTGGCTCCTTTGGGAGTGGAGGGTTATGAATGAGATTGAAGATGCTTTACAGGAAACAAAAATACTGGCAGGCTGAGAAGACAAGGAGAAAGCATTTTATAAAGTGTTGAGAGCTACAATAAAGCAAAAACTACTCGGGTATGAAGTCTGTGCATATGTAGAAATGGGTAAACCCTTTCCTCCTGAATAGGCATGCCAAAGTACAAAGACAAGAACATCTAAGCAGTAGAACGAGATAACAAGGAGCACCCCAAAAAAAAAAAAAAAAGTAAAGGACCCCGTTACACGCCCATTGGGGCATATTGGGAATATGGTCTTAGGTCCATATTTTCTTGACCATCAGCACACTAGGTGTGATGTGGTCAGCATCATGCCGGCCGCCTTAACCTTCCCAGAGTTCCTCTGGTACCCAATTCATGAGGCTGGGTCGACCCCCGGAGCCATTTGCGGTCTAAAAAATCCCACTTCAACTTGGAATCGAACCATGGACCACCAAGCTAGGAAGCCATTGCACTAACCACTGTGCTGCGACGGCTCCATGATCACCCCAGGGCAGTGTTACATCTGCGCTGGTCCTGGTCTGTGATTTGCTTCATAAGTTTTTATTATTATATTTTAATTAGTTGGCTGAGCTTCAGTCTGTCTCAGTCATCATTAAAAAGGTAAAGGTAGGCCCCCATAGCCGATACTATCATAGGGGAGTGAAGTATTAGACACTTCACCATGGTCAAGGTCCAGCATCGAGAGGTGGGGTGACCAGTTCCCTGACTGCCTTTTCCTTCCCTAATTCAAAGTCAGGTACCCATTTACAGTTGGGTAGACTGGAACATGTCGGTTCTGTGATTTGAACCCAGCACTTTTGCCGCAAGAGACCAGCGCTTTAACCACTCTGTCAATCTGATGCTGCAGTAATTATTGCAAGTTAGTATAGGCAGCAACAAATTAGCCATTAAAAAAAATATCCGTTATATATCACGTTGCAGCATGCTGTTACTCAATTACTGTTCTGTCTGTCCCATTATTAGTATATGATTGTGCCATTTGTCAAATAATTGTTGTTAGGGAGATTGAAAGTAAGTTACATTGCATAAAATAAGAGCTGCATTTTTTATTTTAAATTAGCTCTTTTTCTAACTGCTTTCAATTTTTATTTGTTCTTG
Organism: Oreohelix idahoensis; assembly: GCA_024509875.1. Classification (NCBI taxonomy): domain Eukaryota; kingdom Metazoa; phylum Mollusca; class Gastropoda; order Stylommatophora; family Oreohelicidae; genus Oreohelix; species Oreohelix idahoensis. Next base: position 249,011 of record JAMPIV010007172.1, read on the forward strand.
AACCATTGCAGGTACATTCTACCTGGCTCCAATATGACCCACATTCTACATACTGGCACAAGTGGTATGCAGAGTGGGCTAGGACAGGCAGGGAAGGCCTTCACTGCTCTTTCTTCATCTGGTACAATAATTGGTGGTCAGCTAACACCATCTCCAACATCAGTATCTGTTGAAACTTCCCCAATGGATCAGGACTTGACTGTGAGTAACTTGGATGACAGCAGCCAAGGAGCAAGTGTTCTGACGCATAGACGGCAATTAAGCAGAGAATTGGATACAACTGAATACATCCCATTAGGCCGTAGTCATGGCAGGGGGCGTGGAGGTCAACGAGGCAGGGGTCGTGGAGGGAGAACTCCCCGTGGTAGAGGAAGATCACAGCTTTGGTCATCAGATGCAGAATTAATTGCCCCAGTTACTGTAGGCAATCGGAAGATTTCCACTCTAGCAGACCTGCGACAGATTGGAGCTCACGTCATAGAAGCAGGATCAGAAACTGTGGATGGTGTGCCTGTTGTTTCTATTCCTGATTTTTCTACAGAAAGCGCTGGTCAAAGTGAAATCCTCTCAGCAGCCCAGTCCATCATTTCAGAGACTGCTACAAACAACTTTGGTCAAGACATATCTGGCTTATCAGACACAACTTCACAGTTGGTACTCCCAGGTATGGAACAAGAGAGCTTGGCAATTTCTGATGCTACTTCACCCTCACAGGGACCACGAGTCATTACCCAGGCAATTCCTTCAGTCAAAGCCAACCATGGTTTTGACATCTTGACACAAGGTATTCTGGGTTCTGCTAATACTGCAAGACCGCCTCTAAGACAAGCTCGTAGTCTTTTAACAGGAGCTACCACCACCATACCTACAGTTTCATCACTTCTGTCTTCATTGACAGAACCGACTGTATCACCACCGATGGTATCAGCATCATCCACAGTGCAGCAAACTGAGATTGATACTCTGATCCAGGCAGCACAAGCTGCTGCAAAGCCGCCTACAACAGGATCTCTGACATCAATAGAGGTCAGCCCACAGGACATTTCAGGTTCGGTGGAAATAACTAGTCAGCTGGGGGACAGTGATTTTGGCTCAGGTGACCTAATCAAAACAAGTGATGTTGAGAACGACCAAATTCTGAACATTTCTAAAAATAGCATTGGCACAGCTCAGAGCGTGACTGCAGAGTCACAGGAGGAGCGAGGTGAAACTGTTATGAATGTTGATGAGAGTCAAGTGAGTGCAGCAGAGAGGTACAGAATGCCAGTGGAGTTGTTCCAGCCTGATGATGAGTCGCCAGAGAAATCTTTGAAACCAGATGATAATGCAAATAAATTGGCAGTTGACCTTCCCACAAAACTCTTCCAGGACTCTGAAATTAGCCCAATTGGTGATGCAGTTGCAAGATCACCCCAACAGCAAAGCAGAGATGCTGTACAGCAAGCAGCAGTCAAAGAGTCAAAGTGGAGTAAAGTCTCTTTACGAGAAGAACCTTCAAATATTGAAAATTCTAAAGGTTTCAGTTTGGAGCCTAGCAGACATAAAGTCTTAATGGAAGTAGAATCCACACATACTGAAAATTCTATTGTAATGGAGTCCAGCAAAGATGAAGCCTCCATGGAAGAACTACTCACAGCTAATGAAAATTCCATCAAAGCTGTTACAGAGGGAAGACATGAAACCTCAGGAGAGGTAGAACTGTCCTCAAATATTGAAGCTTCCACTAAGGTCAGTTTGGACATGAGGACTGTGGATGGGATGACAGTTGACATGCTGTTGACAGCCACAGAAGAGGCAGGGCCTGATACAAATTTGCCAGCGAAGAAAGGTGGCAGACGTAGAGGGAGACCAAAAGGCAGTTCTAACAAGCATGGAGGCAGAAAGAAGTCCAGCAGTGTCCATGTGTCTGAATTTTCAGATACTTTGGATGCATCTCTGTCAAATGTGACATCTGTTGTGCCTGTGGTTACTGCAGAATCTTCACCAGAAGGAAAAATTACTCATAGAATCATTAGTCCAGAGGCATCATCATTGCAGCATTCACCTAGTAGCAGCCCTGCAAAATACTCAAAGCCAACTTCACCCAGCATCACATTTGCCTCAGATTTGCTTTCAGTTAAATGTGATGGTGAAAAAGAACAAACAGCAGAAGGTGAAAAAGAACAAACAGCAGAAGGTGAAAATTCCACAGACATTGTTCAAGTTGGTCATCCAGACACAGCAGTGTTACACACAGAGGAGAAACAAACAATGAACATTGATAAGGGGAAAGAAATGATGGTGAAACAGAGTGTTATCTTCAGTCCTGCCTTTGTTCGTCACAAGAAGGAGAAAGTAAGCTGGGATGTTAGTTCAGATGCACAAGTTGTGACATACCCTGGGTCGTGTTTTAACTATAAAGTTCTGACAAGTAGGCGAGTGAAGTGTCAGCACAGACATCCATCGCTTGGTCCAGTACAGGAATCTTTTACATCAACACCTGCCTCATATCAAGTGAAACTGCCTGTGACAAGTGATAAACCACAGACATCTTTCGCTGCCGTGGTGAAACGTCAGACTCCAAGACCCCTACAAAAGCCAAAGTCTGATCCATCAAAGGATCCTGCAGTTTTCCCCTTGGTTATGGGAGACAACTCTGATTCCGCCTGTATGGGCGGTTCAGTTATTACTAGTCCTGGTAGTGGAGAGACTTTTACCGGAGTTGTTGTGAGACAGCGGCGAGAATTAGTAGATTGGAACATCTCAGTGGATGAAGAAGCAGAAGAAATTACTGAGAATCTTACAGGAGAAGCGCTGAGAACAGCCCAAAGAGAGTACAGCAAACAGCTTGCAACTGTGTTATATGTGCAGGCTGGAGATTTTTGTACAGCAGTCGATGACATCTCAGATGATGTCAGTTTGGAGAACGAGCAAATGAAAGATGAAGTAATTAGAGAGAAAGAAATACCTGAACCAGATAAAGCTGAAGCTGTCACTGATGAGAAACCAGGAGATGCTTTGAATGGCATTACTGCTCTTGTATCAGTAGACAGTATTCAGGCTGGAAAGACATGTTCTTCAAAGGGCAGACGAAAGAAACGGAAGCAAAGCATGGAGTTACCTGTCTCTAGCCAGCCCACAAAGAAAGTAAGATCTTCACAAGATGAGAAAAGTGATAGTAACATGCAGAGTCCATCACATTCAGCATCTTATTCAGATGTAGACTCTGTCGACACTTCTTCTGCAACTGCCCCCTCACGTGTTAATGGTGTTGATAGTTTAACATTGCCAGCACACTCATTGCAAACATCAGATTCTGAAACTGCATTGACACAACAGAAAGACATGTTTGCGGCAGCACCGTCACAGTTAACTTTCCATTCCCCATCAAGACGATCAAGTAGGACTCCCATTCCTTCAAAAAAAGTTCTTGATGCATGGGATGATTATCCTGTCCGTTCAGCTCTCAAAGATAGAAAGACCTTGACACTCAGTTCAGATGATGAATTATCAGGTTATAGCAGTGGTGACATGAAGCGAAAGAAACTAAAGACAAAGCAAACATTCTCTCCATCATAGCAGTGACTTTTTATCATTTACTTTCTCTTTATTTAATTATATTCTGGGTTCACTGTAAGAGTTCACTTTTATTAATGCAGGAACGAAAAAGATCGAGAGACGGCCTATATTAGTTTCATTTTATTAGTGCTTCATTGGTTGGAAATACGTCTGCCACTCGCCCCACATCATTAAATTATTGACGCCTTCATCTCACGTTTAAGCAATGGCATGATATTGAATTAAGCTTTCGGCAGTCTTTGCCCATTCATCAGTTTGCATTTTGCGTGACTTCAATTATTATTTTGTGCTGTTTTGCATGTTGAACATTTTACTTATGTTTTGTTACTTTTAGATTTCATATAAGTGATCAGTCTCTGTGGCTTGAATATAAATGTAGAAATCATGACTAATTTCAGGTTAATTGACTTGTGAAAGGAAGTAATGGTTGACTTGTTGCAGTTTTATTAATTGCTGAGTTTTAAACGTAAACTCTCAGCACTGACTATCAATGCCCCAGCTGGACATTAACCGTGGAATAGTAGAAACAAGTCAGTAGATGAGGTATCTGAGAAACGCATCCCTACACCTGGATATGTAATGAGACATTTTTTTAAAAAGTGACTTCTTCTTCTGCGTTCAGTTTGTAGTCATGCTAAATCTGCAGGCCTGTCGCCAGGACGAAGTCCACAGTCTTTACCAGGTCGGCGCGGCAGCCCCATAGCTTCTGCTGGAGCTCAGCATCCCTTGACCAGGTCGCACGTCGTGGTTCATCGTGGGTTGGACAGTTCTGGAGAATGTGTTCTGGGGTCTGGATTCCTGTTCCGCATGGGCATTCATTTGTGTGGGATATCTTGAGGCGATAGAGATGTCCTAGTAATCTGCAGTGGCCGGTTCTCAGGCGAAACATTGTGGTCTGTTGGTATCTGTTTAGATGGTGTATTGGGTCATCTCTGCTGTACATATCCCTTCCTCCTTCCACTGATTTTTGTACTTGTTGTGGATTATGGTTTTTGCTTCCCGCTACGGCAATGGATGGCAGTATTGTTCCATTTTACTGCCACTTCTTGATAGAGCATCTGCTTTCTCATTACCAGCAATTCCACAATGGGAGGGTAACCACTGAAGGGCAATGGTTGATGACCTTTGGATGATGTTAAGCTCAGATCTGATCTCATTCATCATGTTATCATTTCTGGTGTTTTGTATTGATTCAAGTAATGATCTGCAGTCAGTGAAGATTACTATCTTAGCTGGTGGTTGTTGTTCGGGTCTGGTGAAGATTTTCAGGGCTTGCAGTAGTGCTATAGCTTCTGCCCTGAAATTGGAGATCTTTCCAGTTGGGAAGGCCTTTCGGATGATCTTTCCATTTAGGAATCTTATAAAAATGCCCCCACCACCGTTCTTTACTGCCCCCTCAGCGGATCCATCTGTGTATGCATGTGTCCACTCTTTCGGGTTGTACTTTTCTTCAATCATTTCTTGAGTCAAGGTTTTTAGTTGTTGGGTCTGGTGGCCTTTCTTTTTTATTTCAGGGACTTCTGTGAAGATAGATATATTTCCATGGCAGTCATCTGGCTCCTCATAGTCAATTAACATTTCAATCTCAGTAGGTTGTTTTGGGAGGAGGTCTTCATGGCATCGATGCAGATGTTTGGAGATGTTTATGAAGCTGGTTCTTTTCAGCCTGTTCTTTGTCAAGCTATGGAGTTTGGCATTATTTAAACATCACTTATGAAGGCATATTGAAAGACGGGATAATGTTTTAAGACTTTGTGAGGATGGTTTCATTCTGCCAGCATTATGAGTGTACTACAGCAGAGTAGAAATGATGGTGACCCTAGGTGAAGATCTGAGGGGAAATGGACAACTTGTCACCTTTAATTAAAAAAAATTAAATAAAGGCCCGGGTGTGTGGCTCACTTATGTCGGATGAATATGGGTATTGCACGGAAGCACAACGTTTGGTTTTTTTTTCGTCACATGTATAAGCCCACAATATTGATTGTGAACGTGAAAAAGTAGTTGTTACAGAAGAAGAAGAAAACTGTCACCAAAAATGGTTTCTCACATTTTTGTACAACAATGGAAGTTGCTAGATCAGCATGCACAATTTTGATTCATATTCTGTTAATGACCTTAGTTTTAAGGGTATGGATCTGGTAATTACAATGTCTTCAGCATTTTCACCCTGATGGGTTCTGCTGCAGTTGCACCTTGTATCCATTTCACTCTATTGCAGCACTTTTCTTTCTTCAGTCAAAAGATTTAAACTGCAAGAATATAAATGAGTTCTCATTGTCATACAATTGTTGTCTTCAAGTATGTTAGGAGAGTTCTTCATTGTTGGACAATTAGTAAACAAGCAGGAACAACACTAAAGGCCACAGAGATGTGGTTTTACAGAGGAATGTTAAAAATAGCATGGGCAGATTATGAGACATGAGAATATCCTGTGGCCAGTGTGCAAAGGAAGCTTATTTTTCGTGTTAGAAGGAAGCAATCCACTTCTTTCGGACATGTTATGAAAAGAAAAAAGCTGGAATATATCGTAACAACAGGAAAGACTGAAGGAAAAAAGATGGGATGACAAAGAGAAAAAGCACTGAACAGCTTGACACAGCATGAAATGAAGTCAACAACAGAATTTATAAATAGTATTGGAGACAGGAAGCTGTGGAGAGACATGATCGCCTACGTCACCTGGCATGGTAGTTGAAGAAATGTTAGGAATGACCCTGTTGTCAGTCAGTTTCTAATGGAAAGGGCATTCACTGAAAATAATGTTCAACTGTTTGCTTTTGTTTCCCACCTGTACTTGTATCTGCCCAGTTGTTATCATGTAGACCAGGGATCTGAAAACTCTTTTAGAGACGGGCCGGATTGTACATATTTCATGGTTTCCCGGACCAAGAGGGCGTAGTAAAATCAAGTATATTTACAAGATCAGATAATATACTACTGGACAAAAGTAAAGGGCCACCATTCAGTTTAGATAAGGTTTATATAATTGATTGGCAAACTGTAAAGACAAGTGAAAATGTCATTAAAACTGAGCTCAATGTGTATACATTTCTGTGTGCCTAGGTTAATTTTTTTTAAATGTCCAAAAAACTGGGTCACTTTAACCAGGACGTGAAAATTGCCATTGTTGCTGCAAAAAACTCGTGGTTTTTGCAACACGCCCCACTAGTTCAAAAGGTGAAAAAGTGAGTTGAATTTGAATGCACGTGGAAAATGATCATCGGTAAAGAGTGTTCACCGTTGGTATGCAATAAATCAGTATGACAAGTGGTCGAAATGATCACTGCATTAGCCATGCCACCAAGGAGAAGTCTCAGCACTGTAGACCGTGGTTGAGCCATGGCATGAATTCAGGATGGTCAATCTGTTCGTCCACAACGGGCTGATCACCCGTTTGCCAGTCACTTCGATTACGGAAACAACAGCAAATGGGCTGATTTGTCGTTGCCCTAAAGACGCCACTAGGCGTGATGGGAAACAATGGCAAAGAAAACCTATCTGCTGTTGCCCTAAGACGCCACTAGGCGTAATGGCCACTGACTGCTTTGACGGTCGGTGGCTAAGGACGGAAGAAGAAGAAGAAGAATCTGTTCGTCATGTTGCAAGACGTTTAGCAGTGTCCCACTCTACCATTCAGAGACTTCTTGAGAGATTTTAACCTACCGGACATTTCGAAAATCGACCCTGCTCACGAAGAATTATATAAACCTTGTCTAAACTGAATGGCGGCCCTTAACTTTTGTCCAGTAGTATATCTGTACAAATTTTTTGTATTATCAGAATATATGTATTGTAGAATATCATTATGTACTGATTCTTTGGGGAATTGGTGAGAGAAATAGACTTTTTGTGTGTTTCGAAACAACTTGACCCCTAATTGACTACAGATTTTTTTTTTTTAAAGTGTCAGAAACAATGTTAAATGAACTCACTTCAGTTTGCTATGACGTTTATAGGAAATGGATCACTGATTCAAAAGGTGATACATTGTTGGCGAGCCATATTTGGCCTGAAGGCATAGTTTGTCGACCCCTTGCATAAAGGGATGTATGTCAGTCTGCACTGGTTAGTTTTATCTTAAAATCAACCATCTGGCCTCTGCTCTGCAAATAGTACTATATTCTGTTTCATCTGAAGACAAATGTTTCCATTGTTTTTGTAAGCCACTTGTATATATTCATGACTTCATTTTATTGCCTTCTTCCTAGTTTCATTCTTTAGTAACCCCACCAGCTTTCTCATTTCTATGTATCCTTCAGTGTGCAGGAGCCTCTTGTACTTTCACTATGTTGAACAATGACATACACTATTCTGAAGAGCTGTCCTGTTTTCTGCTGTGACTTATTTAATATTATGAGGGCAACTGTAGCTTGTATACTTATATTTTCAGCATTTGGTGGTGTTACTATTCTTCTTTGTGCATTATCAGGTTTTTAACGCTCCACACACAAAACATGGCACCTGGTTGCCATGGTGACTGAAAATAATGGACTCCGGATTAAGTTTTTTAAAAATACATTCAATTTTTGTTATTTTGTGTATGCACATTCTGGGTCCAGACAAAGAAAATTACGCTAGATTCTATTTCATTTTTTTTTAAATTTGTGTATACATGCACACATGCGATATTATATTATACAATGTTCTGTAAGATGTGCCACTAGTGCAGAACATGCCTTCATCTTTTCATATCTCTCGTATGATCCTTTTGTAAATTGATTTTCTAGAATTTTGATTGCTAACCCCCGTCATTTAGTATTCATTTTTTTTTATGAACAGTCGAGCTTATAAAATAACCATTTGGGCATCCTCTGGGGCCCAATTTATTATGTTTGAATGGTCATACGTTTTGACCGTATTGAAGTATTCCAGCTTTTCATTTAATATGGCCACATTTTTTCATTTTAAAAATATATATACAGTTAAAATATCTATTTCACATGTAATTAATTTTCCCCCTATTTATCACTGACAGTTTGTCGAAAAATGTTAAAAATAAATTTAGTGATGATGCTCTTTATTTAAGTTTTACTTTTAAATGTTGGTTAGAATTTGTGTACTGCTCATGCATGAACTAAGTTTTAAGTATGTATCCGGTATATGTCATTATCTCTTAAAAAATAGTGCTGTCACACCTGAAATTAATGTTTATGCCACACATTTATCTAACTGTAATATAGCATCTCACTAATCATTTCATACATGTTTTTGTTTCACAACTTGTACAGTCTTGTCTATCTTACAATCACAATCAAGTGTCGGTAAAGCTCGGTCATCATTTTAAAAAAATAATTAAAAAAGATATACATAATTTTTCATGAGTTGTACAACATAAAATGGTTTTTTTTATTTTTTTTTAACTTGGTCATTTTCAATCCCATAGTTCAGAAATCATGCTGCCTGGTCTTGTCTGTTTCAAAAGAAGGAATTTTAAATGTTATGTAATGACAATGCTCATTGCAATTACTCTGTTTTGATGTACTTGAGAAATGTTTTACAACTGTGTCTGTATCAGTAGTAAGTCATTCTGTATTGTTTGCAGTTTACACATTTGTATCTTGTCATTGGATGTTTATAAAGTCTGCACACTTCAGAAGGTTGAATAAGTTAATTTTATAAGAGATGAAAATGGTTAACCGTTTGAGAGTAAGAAAAATTGACCATGACTGCCACTTGTTAAAGAGTACAATTTTTTGGCCCGTTTTAAATAAAATGCATTTAAAATATAATCTGGCTGTTATTATCTTTGAGATACAATGCTTTGTTCATCATTATTTTATATAGAGACAATTATTTTATCTTTAACAGTTTGGACTTTATGAGCACCATATTTCATGTAAGCATCTCTGTGTACATATGATGACATTTGTTGTTGTTGTTCAGAATCGCACTCTGGGCAAACCCATAGGTGCTCAGTCTCCCTCAGCAAATGTCGAAGGGTATGAATGCTAACAGTTCCTGTTGCGCGCTGATTGTACATACGCCGGATGCATCCTCTCATACATTCATTCCTGCCAGTCCCATGCCTAATGCCAAACTCTAGCAATCTCACTCGTGATGATTCATCGATTGCAGTGTCATTTTCTAACAGGCGGTCAATAATTAATTGTCTTCAGTATCTCTCCCTTATCCATATCCAACGCACCCACTATAGGTGCTCTTGAAGCTAGTCTATCCGCGCTTTCATTGCCGTGTACCCCTGCATGACCAGGACAGTAGATCCACACCAGTTCCTGAAGATTTGAGGCTGCTATGGAGGTTTTCCATTAATGTCGTAGCCATCCATTTTGGATCTTCCGATGCATGGACTGAGAGTCTGACACAATAACTGCTCTTGACATTTGACAAAGTTAATGCAATTTTATTGTGTATTTTGCACTGACCTGACTGTAAATAGTTGTTGGATTGCCTCATGGAAGCCATAGGCATTTTCCACATGGGATCCTCAATGAAATTGTATTCTTTCATTAAATTTAATATCCTGATCCTTAATGTAGACATTTTCTTTCTCTAGGACTCATTACCTATTTTTATATACCATGTCATTGGTCCTAATACAATGCAGATCCCACACAGATGGAAGCTGATGGGAGCTGGAATGTTCACTGAATATTATGGAATTTTAAAGAATAGTATGAATTTCCCATTACACAGAGCACACCCAAACTTGGAACGGTATCCAGTTGAAAAATGAGTCATATTCCAGTAATGTTCTTTATCATTTAAAGCAGAACAAAAAGAAAATGTCACTGTTGTACAGGTCTTTGTCATTTATTTGTGCATTGTTGAATGATATGTTGTAGTCAGACATATTGTTAGTTCATAGTGTATATATGTAATATCTTCATTTTGATGCAAGCCACACGTTTAAAACATACCAGTTCATTCACACACATAGGTCAGTTAAAGTCATAAACTAGATTTGGGTGTATTCATTGCCACAGCTTCTTCGCCCTAACTCAGTTTTTTCCCCCCTCCCCACCAGTGGAATGCAGGTAGTGTTATAACTGGGGGAAAAGCAGGTTGGAATGTATGTGAGTATATATGCATTCATTATTGTTATTCTTTTGGAAGTCAATCTTGCAATGTTATTTTTGCATAGAAACTTGACTTCAACATTTTCGTAATTATCCCCCATCATTAATACAAACCTCTTCTGTGGCTTCTTGAGCAACATCTGTTTAGTATAATTATTTTTGCATGTCCAGCTGACACTTTTTAGTTACAGTGCTTATTTCATTTGATGATTGGTTTATGTAACTGTTGTTGCTCAGCGTCTTGTGAATACAATAAAGCAGTTACAGTATATATATATTGCAGTGTCATTCTCTAACAGGCGGTAAATAATTAATTGTCTTCAGTATCTCTCCCTTATCCATATCCAATGCACCCACTATATATA